>JAUCNO010000340.1:0-12928 GCA_032353835.1 Enteromius viviparus
AGATGAAAGGAGGAGACATTAGTCATTACCATTTACCTAATCCTCAATGCAATCTCGTATAGTAATGTAACTTTTTCCAACTAAAGTGACTTGAACACACCTGACGTAGTAATAATGATTTAAGTCCCAAGGTCTCACAGGGCTTGCATGCTTATCCACACCATTAGTAGACACACCCCTTACGTCTGATTGGCTACCAGTTTGTTTTGCTTGTCGGGCCGAATTAGATTTCTAAAACGTTTAAAAAAAAAAAACATATCCCACTTAAGAAAAAACAGTTTAATCAGCACTACACAGCCACATGAAAACAATAGCTCAACCAGTGTTTATCATAACAAAAGGTAACTTCCTTGAGCAGAGGATGGGAGCACCAGAGTTTATGGCAGTTAGAAGAAAGCTCTTGCATTAATTCGGATCATGCCTTGTCTTGAAAAACAAAGAAGACAGTTTGACATTTGCCATAGAAGAAGTCACACTGCAAGTGTGTGTGTCAAATCTTCTCACGCTGCCAGAATTTTGTCAACTTAAATTGAATCAAAACAGCCATTAAACGTCTGTTGGTGAATGTGTCAAAACAGTAAAAAAAAATGCAAATTTTAGCCTAGGACTATACAATATGTTTTTTGTTTTTTTTACAATTTGTCTCAAATAACCAAATCATGGCCAAAATCACAAAGTGTGAGCTGGATATAATAAGCAACTTAATGCTTAATGCTTTGTGCAAACAGTTACAATATCTGACTATTTTGCAAACTGTGAAGTGTGAACTCAGCAAAGAAAAGACAAAAAATTTGAGCGGTCGGTGAATGAATTAAGTCTGTTGATGATTTATCTACTGGTTTATTGTAACCCCCACAATGAGTCACTTAGAGTGTGGTAGTCAAGTTACCTACACTCATCCACCGCTTAAGTCCAAATGCTAACACATTCTCTCTATACTGCTGCATTATCCATGTGTATAAAACTTGATAGGCTTTCAGTTGGATGAACTTTATGGAGCTAACATGATTGGTAATTGGAATCACTTTTAATCACAGGGGAGCTCTCAACTTTACATTGTCGAATGAAGTTTTAAGATTTAATTATATGATTCCCTTCATTTGCATATCATTCTCTGCTCTGAACAACCTAGGCACACTGCCGTCAGGCTTGTAAAACAGTAGTGAGAGAATATTTAAGATTCTTATTTCATATCATTTACCACTTTCAATGGTGATATATAAGTATGTGTTCTCTTCCTCTGAGACATAATTTGGGTGTATGTCTCTAGTGTGGTTGTGAGTCCTCAGCTTTTGCTTAACAGCCCTCTTTTTCTAACATGATTTGACAGCGTAACTTCAGTGAATCTGCTGGGTGATGCATGCTAGAGAGTCGCATGTTTATTCAGCAACAGACCCAGGGAGTAAAGTTCACTCACGTCACCTTACATCATGTCAGCCTGAATACACCAGTTAATTCCTTTACCACAGACTGACAGTAAACTTTCATAATCAACAAGCAAAAAAAGAAAAGTGCAAAATAATGAGGGCATAGTTTTAATGTGTGATGCCCTTTTGGCAGACACCGAAAGTGCTCTTTCTTGGTGCCCTGCACTTGAGGTCTTTGAGCTTGTTAAGTGTTGAGACAATTGCTGAGGTTTCTCCATGGGGAATAATATTATTGCTGCAGAGACACAATATCCTGCCAACCATAAGACATCTCGCTACTACGGCACACAAGAGGTCTCCAGGGATTTGTATTGCAATCATTTGCTCTGCTTGGTGGTCTGTCTGCCAATTGATGTCGCCAAGCTCATACTATTTGTTGTCCTGTCCTCTTTATCTACATGGATTTTTTTGCATGTTGCAGCATAAAATCACTTCTAACTAAAACATATTTCATCTCCCATACTGTCAGATTTGTGCATGGTGTAGAAATATTAAACCAATATATTAACTTGGTGCACAGTATACTGTAACAGGTATGACATAAAGGTTGGAGAGGGCGGGAGGAAATTAGTCCTGTGAGAATATGGAAAAATATTGTTTTATCTTGTCCCTCCCTGTGCTCTGAAATCACTGCAGTGTGCTTCTTTTAAAATTCATGATTTTTTGTTTTACTCTGTCCTACACTCGTCTGATTTGGCAAACTGATCATTACACTCTAAAAAATGGGTGGGTTTAAAATGCTGGGTTAAAACAACCCAATTTGGGTTATTTTGTTAACCCAAACATGCTGGGTTGTTTTTTATGGTTCAAAATTACTACATTGCTAGGCTAAAATCAACTCCAAATTAATCTAGGCATTTAACCTACAAAACTTGTTCATTTTAAAATCACTTCTACACAAAAAGAATGACTATCCAAAGGTAAATATTTATTAAAAACAACAAGAGAAACACAATAAGCCACAAATAAACCACACTAATATGACATTTAACAGAAGTATATGTGAACAAAAGTGAAAATGTGCATGCATGACAGTGTAAACTCCATTACTACTAAAGAACACAGAACAAGCGTTTAACATTTCGTTTTTACAAATCATACACTTACAGTTTGTTTGATAGTCCATGAATACTGATCATGCATCACTGCCAACTTTCATGATCTCTTTAGCATGTGTAGGAGCAACATCAGCACAGAAAAACATGTGACATCTTATACATTATCCAGAGCATTGTCCTCCTTTTAAACCACTGTTGTATCAGTTCGGGGGAAAGGTGATTCTCTTCATTACCAGCTTTCATCCCAGTCACTGCCTGTTCTTCATCAGTGGCCTAACAAGAGAAAAACATTTAAAAAATGAAAACGTTTAATTAAAATATATTCATTTTCATCTGAAGATAAAGATGAAATAAAAATGTCTGCCAAAATTAACACAATTTCAGAAAGCTACTTCTTTACTGAAATATTGAAACAGACAAAACATTCACATACCTCACAAATTTCCATGTGAAGAGCTGCTCTTTCAAAGGATTAGTTCACCAAACAATTAAAATGGCCATCATGTCTACTCATTTTTCATTTTTGTCCTCCACTGCAAGTCTGGGTGACCAATATTTTCTTCTGAACAGACATGTTCGCTATGATGTAATTTAAGATTAATTATATATTAATGTATAATGATTTATATTAAGTATTTATATATAACTATTGGCATGGATTACTTGTACAATAACTATTTTTGAAACATGAAAATATGGATTATGACTCTTAGTGGATTAACAATAATTTAGGAGAAAATGTAAACAATCATATGTGTTCTAAAGACCGACAAAAAAGTCATAGGTTTGGAATGACATGAGGGCAAGTAAAATTTTTTTTTTTTAACTATACCTTTAAGAAATGATGACTGTCCAAATCAGACAACTCCAAAGTTGCTTTAAGTTCTGCAATGAAAGAACACAGGCAAAAATGGTTTACTTAAAATATGAACACGTAATTATACTGTTTTGTAGCATTAAAAATGTGAAGTAAATGGGCAAGAGAAACAATAATTTTCTAAAATATAATTTCCATCACTCTCAATAGAATGATGCTCTGCAATATCTATGTCTTTCAACATCTACAAAAACAAATATTCCTTCATCAAATACAAATATGACATGGAATTAGGAAGTTTACTTGCCTTGAACTGTCTTTCACACAAGCAGGCTTCTGTGGCCTTAACTCCAAAGATAGTTTGAGTTCTCCAAAATATGTACACGTAAATCATACTGTTACCTTACCATAAACATCTTTTACTCGCTTCCATCTCGAGACGATGAAAAAATGGCGGCTTCTCGCAGCGGTTTTGTCCGATGTTAACGTGACGTGCGTGCTCTCTTTAACGTCTGCGTTCTAACCCAACCGGTAACCCAATGTTGGGTTACACAAAAAAACTACCCAACATTGAGAAAATAACCCAATAAAATGACCCAACAGTCTCAACCCAGCAGCTGGGTTGAAAAAAATAACCCAGCATTTTTTAGAGTGCATTTTTATAATTATTGCCTTATTTATATAAAGAAGAATCTAATCAATAAATTTTTTTACGAACATGTGACACATTTTATACATATGATGCAATGCACTAACATATGTACGCTCATAATGCTAACGGATGATTCCCCATCTGTGTAATATTGCTTTTATACAACAGTTGAATAAACAAGAAGTTCATTTTGAGAATATGAGATTTCACACACAATATTACCACAGCAGAACAAATCATTGCTCCGAGCAACACAGCAGTGGCATTCTAAAAGAATCAGTGTTTTGAACGAATCAGATGAGCAGATGACTCAGTGACTATGGCCCTGAATCTATTCCCTCTTTTGAGGGGGGGAAATGTATTTTGTGATGGAAATAATTTGATTTGATGATTGCAATAAGGCAGGTGCTGCATTCAGAATAGCATACAAGCTAGCCAGTATAAATACCAGCATTTAATTGTGGCTTTAAAAGCGTGTGGTGGTGTAAATGCTGTATCATTTTTAATAGCCCCTTTTGTTTTTCCCTAACATGGCCTCATTACCTCCATGCAGACTGTTATATTAATTAACAAAACATTTCCATCTGCTACACAATAAAAATGATCAAGCCTTTGGTTGATATACCACCAAAATTCTCATAATACTTGGTACAACAATGATGGATAGTCCTCTTGCACGTAATTATACAGTTTCTCTTTATTTAGAGGGTGATTAAGATGAAAGATGTCTGATTTGTGACCCTGAGCATCTGGACCGGCTTTTGCTTCCTGTGACATACCATCTGTGTTGCCAGGTCAAAAACAACCCTCCTATTCAAGTGGGACCACCTCATTTTCAAGACTAATGCACTGAAAATGAGCACAGAATTGCACATCCACCACTTTCCTGGAGGTCTGCCAACAGTTGTTCAACTCTTGCCAAACTCCCTCGTTCTTGCAGTCTTTTTTGCATGCTTGTTTCTCAAACCTCCCAGTGCTAAATGTGCTAAATGAACTTGAGTGAGCCAATTTGCTCAGCATTTGTAAAGCCCTTCAAGTGAGATTACGTTATAGCTGAACAGACAAAGATTTACACTGCAAAGATGAAAACATAACAGGCAGTGATGTTGTCTTCTGCTTTCATTGCATGCCAACATGATACCCAGAAACCTCTGCAAATCCTCATAATCTCATTGATTTAAAGTTCCGTTACTTATTTTTTCCTGCAGGTGGTTCGATCAAATTTCAAGCACCCCAGGATTTCCATGGATGTTAGTTGTTCCATTCCACCGAGGCTTTGTGGAGTTTTGCATATTGGATTCATCGCTCCTTTGGTGTCACCGTAAAAGTCACCTATATCCATCTTTGCACCTAAAGGTTGTTCCAATGCTCATGGGGAACTGTTTGCTGCTGTTCCTCTGGTGCCTCTTAGACAAAAGCTTTGTTTCGCCACTCCACTCTTCATCCCAGAGCAGGATGGGGAAGGAGCATCACAGAAACATGATGGCACATAGGAAACACGGCATGATGGGAGTTCACAGAGTCAAGAGAGGATGGGTGTGGAACCAGTTCTTTGTTCTGGAGGAATACATGGGATCTGATCCGCAGTATGTTGGAAAGGTAAGATGATATTGACTCTCAGAGCCGATGTTTAGGGTCAAAGGTATTGAGAATAGATTGGGAATAAAACTGTGGGATGTTCAAAGGCTTGAACTAGAGCTTGTGGTTGCTCTTTCATCTTCCTTTCTTTGCTCATGACAAGCTTTGAGTTGCTTGAAACTAAATATTCTATGTACCGCATAACATGGTTCATGAGGTGAGCATGCAGATGTTGCAATGTAGACTGCAAGACATGATTACATATAACAAGATAAAAACATAATATTTAAGATTTTTGTTGTTGTGTCACTGCATTGGAATAGGTAGAACAAATTACATGTGCATAAATACATACATACATGCATATAATTTGTGCATTCAGGCGTATGCTAAATGTACTGATGTTGATTGCTGCAGATTTGCAAGAACAGCAAATAATGCAAAATGCTCTCCGAAGGTAATTTATTCAAAGCAGTAAAGAAATTGATTAAAGTGTTGTGTCTGAGAGCATGCAAATCAAACATTTTCAGCATCTGCAAATTACGACGTATGTACATTTTTATTAACTGCAAACTGTTAATTTGATTTTAAAGTGGTTCACTTTATTAGTGGTTCACGTCTGACCAACTTTCTATCAGTGGGACATGTTCTGATCCACCAAAACTGATACATTTCAAACATAAAAATGTGGATGTTATAATCTGAAAGCATTTAATTAGTATTCACAGCAAAGTGAGAGGGTTAAAAGGGCTCCATATTTTATCCCAGGCTGAAAATTCAATATCAAGGTCCTCTACAAAGGATGGAACACCTTCAGCTTAAATGGGATCAGGGCTAAATTGAATAGTCTGCAGTCAATGCCAGTGCAATCAGTGTGGCCTAACTGAGTGCTGTCTGTGCGAATGCACATTGGAAGACAGGAGCTTGTCACAGGTGTGTTCTCAAACACATGCCACTTCTGCTTCTGTTCCTGTAACACATTGAACAGCAGCTCCTTCACTAATGATCAGTCAAAGTTGTCTGTTACCTTTCATTTATATAACCCGAAGAACAGCGGTAACAAGATCGAGTAGCTTTAGTTGCAAACAAACATATTAGCCTGTCACTATAAATAGAGTTTGTTGGATATAACCTCTTTTAAATCCGAGTCACTGGATGAATTTTGCTTAGGGGCTACTTATGAATTGCATGGATGATGCTCATGTTAGCATTAAATGATCAAGCTGCTATTTAAAGAGTAATTATTAAGAGTAGTTGACATTTTCTCATCACTGTTATTTCTTAACCATGACTAATAATGTAGGTCCATATAATAGGGTGGGATGAATTTGCATGACAGTAAAATACTGGAGAAGCTACTTTTTGTTTTAGCTTTTAGCTGTTTCATACAAATAAATGTTGAACCTGTTCAAGAGAATAATACAAAAATATGTATAATGTATGTGGGCATCAGAACAAATGCACTAACATGTCTTGTCTGTGTAAATGGGGGTATTTTAACAGATTATTTAATCGCCACATCAAAAAGCTGAAGTTTAAAGTATTAAATTATAATCTACCATGCAATTTGTAATAAACTGTGTATATTCTGCAAATATTCAGTGAGTTAATTCAGTGAAGGATTCAAACTGTGTAAGTCTTGAATTTGTGAAGTTTGTGTGTGTGTTAAACTAATCTGTTCAAAAGAGTAATTTGTTTGTACGTTTTTTATTTATTCACTAAAAAGAAACAAAAGCGGTCATGCATCAAACTACACTAGTAATGTTGAACTTATGAACAATTTAAAAGAAATACCTGTAAACAGAGGTAAAAATCTCTTGTATATTCCCTAGTGCCACTGATGCAAAGCAATGTGAGATTGCAGCAGGTTTTGACTAAATATTTTCTATAAAAGGACAAAATCCTGCCTAACATACATCTGTGAATAAATATGCTTTTAAATAAATCATTAAATATAATTAATTGCATGAATTAATTTACATGGACTGTCTGAACAAAACAGTATATTAAAACAAAAGACTGGTAGATTTATTTGATTATTGCCTCAGCTTATTTGCCTTATGCAAAAATAAAATGTTGTGCTGCTGAAAAAATTGATAAATTAATTAATAGTGCAGTAAATTCAGTTGCATTTTTGGCATATTTTTTTTTCCCGCTCATATTTACAGTTTTTTCTGACACATTGTATAGTTAAGATAGTAGGTCCCAATGTACTTTTATTACATTGTAACACTTCTAAACATTGCTGTTGTGACTTCACACCTGCCATATCTGTACTGATTAGTTGGGGAGATTGTGATCAACGGTGACATGGTGGGAAATTCTAACACATTCCATCATTCAGTGTTTGAGCTGCCACCATAATTGAAGTGGCATCACACAAATGTTGCACAAAAGTTACATAACAGGAAAACTCTCATTAGAGGGAGCAGGAAAAACCCATAAATGGGTAAAAAGTACTTATTTGTGCTTACAATGTGCATGTTATAGGTTACTCTCACTCCAGTTATATCTTGTTAAAAATGGAAGGGGTCAGTTTGAAAAATTGTAAATCTGGCTATCCATCAACTGCAACAATATTTGAAGTTTTAGAATGTTGGGTATTTATTTAAACAGTCAGTTCTTTCTCAGTAGAAGTAAACTGTAGAAACATACTTTGAGCTGTAACTTTAGAAGCATTCTAAACAGCCTATTTGCAGATTGTGGTTAAATATATAATGTTTCAGTGGTTGTCACAAAAAGGTCTTTAATTGGATTCTTATTTAAACATTTTGCAGAGTTGTTACAGTTATTTTGCTTATAAATTAGCCTACTATTGGAAATACACCAACAATTGAACCCAAGCAGAAGAAGAATATTGTCCTCTCAAATACAAAAATGTGATTTCAAACAAACCATTTTCATTTGTAACAGGAAGATTTCTAAGTTACGTACAGTACTTTGGCAAACATTTCTGTAAGTTTTCTTTTTGTCTTTATTTTTTCATGTGAAGTTACTTCTTGTTTGCCCTTTGCCGTAAGGATATATTACCCCACTGTCACATTTTCTTTCCAAGTATGACCTTTTTAGTAGAAAATAACTCTTCTTGAGAGTCTTGCCTTTTTTCTTGGTATTTTACTGTCACCACTAAGCATCCTCATTACCTTACATATACACCACAGTGAGACCATGCACTGCTATATGTCCTCTAGAGGTCATTAATTTAGGATAGTGTATTTTTTTATTTATTGGCCACATAGGCATTCATAAAAGTTTAGTGATATAAATAATTAACTTATCACAGATTCGTTTTTTCAAGGCTGGGCTGTAGCTCATGGATTATCTGCTATCAGTGAATCAGTTGATAGCCTGTACCCTGTCTAATGCATTTTTTGTATTAGTTACTTGGCAGGACGACCGGATTTAGCAGGACAGAATTCCCCCTCCTTTGAACACTGTGCATCCTTTCACATTGCATCAGTGATTTATTTTTTCCTTCTCGAGTATTAATTCTAGAACTTCAAACTTAATCCTTCCTTTCCAGGCAAACTCAGTTTTACCCCAGCTGAAGAATTTGCTGTTTCCTTACTCTTCCTCTGAGTTGAAAAGATAACTGTTTCCTGCAACACTTAATCATAATCTTATGATGAGTCCTTATGTTTTGTAATCTTTTATTTGTTTTTGCTTTTTTTTTTTTTTAATAACTCCAGTAACACCATTATATTTTCATCTGAAGAATATCTGTGCTGTAAATAAATCAATGTTGAGCTGTTAACAGAAAATAAATAACTGAGCGTTATCCACATCAATCCTCTTTGGACATTCTCAAACTGTATGGGTAATAATATACCACCCACTCTGTTAGTCAACATAGTCATATGATCAGAGACTGAAATACTGTAGGATTAGTTTGGATAGGGCAAATTTGATTTAGTAAATGGATTAGAACAATTTGTCATAGTCCCATTGGATATGCTAGATTTGTGTTTTATAAATTGACTATGTCTTATAATACAAATGTGTCTGCTTTTTGTTCGTTGATTTGCATGTATTTGCATATGCTTCCAGGTAAATTCCAGTAATGAGTATTTACTATCCAGCTCCCAGTGAGACTTGTCATTGTTGTGTTTCACATTTCAGCTTCACTCTGACTTGGATAAGGGAGACAGTATGGTGAAGTACACACTCTCAGGTGATGGAGTCGGCTCTATTTTCACGATCGAGCCAAGCACCGGAGACATCCATGCCTTAAGGAGCCTGGACCGAGAAGAGAAGCCTTATTACACACTGAGAGCCCAGGCTGTGGACATGCTCACAGGCAGACCCTTAGAGCCTGAGTCAGAGTTTATTATCAAAGTCCAGGACATCAATGACAATGAGCCAAGGTTCCTGGAGGGCCCATACTCGGCTAGCGTCCCAGAGATGTCACCCGTCGGTGAGTTCACTTCTCATTATGTCCCAGATGGTTGGGTGTTTGATTCTGTGAGAAAATCTTGGCCTCAAAGCATGTTGCTTTAAAGTAGGATGAGAGCCGTTCATTCTTACTGTGATGATCTGAACTCTTCTTCTTTATTGTCCACATGCATATTCAAGGTCAGTAAAAAAACATTAGACATCAGTCTGTTGCTCCTAGTAATTAATTACACTTATCCCTGCTGAAAAAGAAAAACAGCTTAAACCAGCCTAAGGTGGTTAATCAGTCTCCCACCCTGGCCAAACTAGTTAAGCTGGTCTGTTTTGATAGTTTTAGAAGGATTTTAAGCACATTTCAGCTGGTCAGGCTGGGGACCAGCTGGCAAGTAAGTCTAATAACTAATCCTAAATGCTTAATCTTACAGCAAATGCTGTGGAACACTGCTTTTCCCCTTAGGAAAGCATTCACATGTTCTGCCTCTTATATTTCTGAACAACATTTTTTAATTGATTACCTTTTGAAGCCCGTTTTTAGATTTGCATCCTAGTGCAACAAGACAGTATGTATTTTTTTGTATAGGAATCTCGCTTCGAGATGTCAAAACAACTCTGCGTGTATACAAACACGCCAATGATTTTTATTGGCATACGCTGATTAGGATCAGCTGAACCCAATTGCAATGCGAGTATAAGTAAGTCAGCCGATCTAGCGTTTATTAGGTCTTCGCTGAGGAGCCTAACCATTGTTACGGCCCCCTAGCGGCAGTACAGCCCCTATGGCGATGGGACGTGACGTCTCCGTTCCCTTCTTCAGGGAATGAGGGTTACAATACGTAACCGAGACATTCCCCTTCAGTCGGTCACTTCGAAATAACATTGGTGACCGACAAATAAGGATCCCTACCAAAGCGCCATAGAGACTGTCCTTTCCAGTCCCATGTGTGAGTCTCCAACCCCCTGTGTTTGGACTTTAGCAAGGGACTCAACACATAGACCAGCACTGTACTATAAGTCACTGGGATTTCCACTTGTAGGATGTGCGGAAGTCATTCTCTTTCAAGAACTCACATATATCATGATTTTCAATGCAGAGAGATTGAAACCCTCAAACTGAGGAAGGTAGATCTTACCTATACCACCTGAGATCCTCAGGGTAACACTCAGGGGTTCCCAGCCCTCTAGCAGTTCTCAAGGATACATTGCCTCGAGGTCCTCAACATCCAATTGCCGAGGGGATCGGAGTACTCGCAGTGCCACTGATAAGGATTACTGGAGAAGGATACCAAGCCGACCGAACGGGTCCTACTCCGGTTCTACACAGCTCTGTGTGAGGTGAGAACACAGAACGAAACTGGTTCAACACGAAGGGTATAAAACCTAGCAGACGCGTTATGGGTCGCACAACCCGCAGCTCTACAGATATCAGCAAGCGAGGCGCCACGTGCCAATGCCCAGGACGAAGCTACACTCCTAGTTGAGTGAGCCCGTACTGAGGGGGCAGGTCACACCCTGAGCTTGGTAAGCCAGGGTGATGGCATCCACTATCCAGGGGGCCATCCTCTGCTTAGAGATGGCATTCCCCTTCTGCCGACCTCTGTGACAGACAAAGAGCTGGTCTGAGGTCCTGAAGCTCTGTGTCCGATCTACATAGTATCTGAGTTCTCGCACGGGACACAGTCACTTTGGTGAACACACAGGGCAAGAGGAAGAGCCCGAAGGGCAGGACGCGGTACTGATATGCCTGACCTTCGAACGCGAATCTCAGGAATCGCCTTTGTCACGGAAGGATTGAGACATGAAAGTATGCATCCTTCAGTTCGATTGCTGGAAACCAATCCCGGGGACAGATGCATTTGAAAATGTGTTTCGGCGTAAGCATCTTAAACAGAAGCCTGTGAAGGCAAGCGGCTGTCTGCGAGCAGACGAAGAGATCTCCATCCGGCCCTCCTCCGGAGGAGGGAGTGGTGTCACCATCTCCTAAAGAGAACTCCTTCCATCCCTGGGTCTCCTGCATTTCCTCTTGCCACCAGGTCCTGCAGGGGCTTGGACAGGCTGAGCGGCCAGCTCCTCGACGCAACCAACAGACTCCTGCTGCTGGGTCTACGGAGGAGTGGGGGTGGCTGCAGGGGGGCCTATGGGGGGGGTCGATCAGAGCCGATAAATGCTTACAGACCCGAGAGGGGAGCAATGGGTTACCCTGCCAGGAGGTAGAAGCCTGAGTACACAGTTGCATCGTAACAGAGCTCTCCACCTGGGGGACCCCGTGTAGCCCCGGGGTACGCCACCATCAAGGGTGGTGAAGGAGGATGAGCCGCTCGATCGCTTCCTGGCAGTGAAAGGTGCCTTCCACGATTGAGTCAACTCATCATGCACATCCGGAAAGAAAGGTACCGGAGTGGGTCCCTGCACGCCGGCACGAGCCACACCCAAGTACCAATCATCCAACCTCGAGGGTTCAGGACGTTGTGGAGGGTTCCACTCAATCCCGACCCCCTTAGCAGCCCGGGCAATCATAGAAATCAGCTCAGGATCAGTATCCAGAATGGTTGAGCGCTCATCGGACGCCGCTCTGGAACCGGATACCTCATCTCCTGAGCCATACTCTTACTGTTTCCAGTTGACCGGGCTGCCCCAATGGGAACTCCATCAGTGTGGGAGCGTGTGTGACAGGGGCGCTACCCGAGGAGAGTTCCTCACTGTCACTGTCAGGCCTGCCTTCTCTTCCCCGGAAGCCCCGCGGACGCTGCCAGCGCGAACTCCAGTGCACGGAAGAGGAATAGAGACTGCCCCACCGGCCATGTAATTGAACCTTGTCCGCAACTCCGAGATGGTAATTTTCCCACAGGAGAACATGAACCATTCACGAACGCCGCTCTAGCAGGCTCGATGCCCAGGCACCTTAAGCAGTGTTCGTAAATTTCTGCCGACGCCAGGTAACGGCCACATCCAACAACGCACGGATGGTAGGACATCCCGAAGGAAGCGTCTTTGAAAAGATGTACCA
>JAUCNO010000342.1:0-25270 GCA_032353835.1 Enteromius viviparus
GACTTTATTCTCGTAGTTTCGACTTTAATCTCGTAACATTACGACTTTATTCTCGTAGTTTTAGATTTTTTTTTTTTTTGGGTGGCACTAAAGCTCCGTCGTAAAATGTGAATATAAACTATAGTATATTTAATACACTTAAGTAGGTCAAAAGAGCACTCAAGTTCATCCTATGCAATTAAATAAATGCTTTTTTGGCCCACTTAAGTAGGACTTAAGTAGCATTTAAGTACATTTTTATACAGTAGTTGCATTTATCATTTTTGAATCGTCAACTGTTTATGTCATTTCTATCAAAATTTGTATGTCATGTATTTAAATATATGTATATTAAGTTGCAATGTAGTACGTTTAAAATATATTAGGTTTAAATGTAATGTTGAATAATATACAGTACAGTTAAAAATATAATTAAGTACCATTAAGCACCATCCTAGACAACACATAAAAATAAGTGTGCTTATTTTATTTATTATAATTCTTACATGTGTTTTTAAAATGAAAGACTAGTAAACATTAATTTAAATAATTTACAATGGTGTACAATTTACTTTAAAGTAAAAATGTTACATTATTACAAAGTGCACTTTTTAAAAGTCATTAAAAGTGTCTCTCTTTAAGTCACTTAAGTGGGTTTTACTACATTAATATTATATTATCATATGCAAAAAAAAGTTTTTAGAAATATACTTTTTTCATTTTATATTCATTACTAGTGCACATTCAGTACAATGAAGTGAACCTCTTTTTTACAAGGGTTGACATAAGACCTTTCATGAATTAGCATATTGCAGTTGTTTTATTGAGGTTTTAGTCATGCTGTGGTTATAACCTTCTCACTTAATTCTCATTTAATGTGTTTTCTTTATTTTCATGATCATTTACATCAAAACTATGAATGAACACATGTGGAGTTATGTACTTAACAAAAAAAGGTGAAATAACTGAAAACATCTTTTATATTCTATTTTCTTCAAAATAGCCACCCTTTGCTCTGATTACTGCTTTACACACTCTTGGCATTCTCTCTATGGGCTTCAAGAGGTCGTCATCTGAAATGGTTTTCCAACAGTCTTGAAGGAGTTTCCAGAGGTGTTTAGCACTTGTTGGCCTCTTTTCCTTCGCTCTGTGGTCCAGCTCACCCCAAACCATCTCGACTGGGTTCAGGTCCGGTGACTGTGAAGGCCAGGTCATCTGCCGCATCACTCTCCTTCTTGGTCAAATAGCCCTTACACAGCCTGGAGTGTGTAAAGCAGTAATCAGAGCAAAGGGTGGCTCTTTTGAAGAAAATAGAATATAAAAGATGTTTTCATTTATTTTACCTTTTTTTTGTTAGGTACATAGATTCTCACTGAAGGCATCAAAACTATGAATGAGCACATGTGGACCTCCAAATCTACCAATATAAATGCTCAAGAAAATAAAGAAAACATATTGAACATATTGAGAAGGTGTGTAAACTTTTGGCCTGTACTGTATGTGTGTATATATATATATAAAATACTTAATATATTAAATGTTTCATAAATTAATTTATTTAAATATATATTTATGTTCCTTAGAAAAAAATTGTCACGAACCGCGCCTCTGTGGCTCTCTCTCTGTGGTACTAGCGTTTCCACCTGGACTCTATTTACCCACGTACCTTGGCCTAAAGTTCCTCCAGGTATTACCCATTATCTGGCCTATGAATACGCTGACTTTACTCAGGGTAGTCGCGAAGTTTTGATTTGCCACGGCTGTCATCTCTGAGCGTTTTTCCCTATTGATTCTCTGTGTTTGTTTTGTTTATCGGACTGTGATTCTTGCTGCCTGGCCTGAACCTTTTGCCTGCCTACCGACCACGATTATTATCTTCTCCCTGAAATACCTGTCTGCCTGTGTTTACGACCGCTGCCTGTCTGACTACGCTAATAAAAGCTGCAAAATGGATCCTCATGACTCCGAGCAATCATTACAAAAATCTATTTTTAGTTTTAATTATTTTAATATTAAATTCTAATATTACTTTTTATATACATAATGCCATTTCATTGAATGTATTTATTAGATTTATTACATTTATGATGCATTTAAATAAAATCATTTATATCACAAAAACTAAAATAGGCACAAATTCTCCATTAGCTGAATCTATATCATTTAGTTTTTTTTTTTTTTTTAATAATCTACTTTTTGGTTTACGCCAGAGAGATTTGTTGAAAACTTCAAGTGTTAATGAATGGTTCTCAGTTTAAGAACAGCAGGTTTAAAGCACCATTTCTTTCTTCTTTGTAAACACACAGAATGAAGCCAAATTGGCCTCCGGTTCCAGCATCGATATACTGCCAGTGACAAAGGGCTAAAAGAAAGGCAGAGAATGTGTGTTTTGTGTCTCCAGCAATCAGATTGAGTATCAGTCAAAGCAGGGAAAGCCAGCCTGCCACAGAGAGACATTAGAGCTCATATCAACTCCGCAGATGCAGTAATGGCTTAAAGGGACTGGCTTTTCCCCATATATCCTACATCAGATGCAGTGAAGTCCATCAAAGGCAAATTCTTGAGACCTAGAGATCTGATTCAGTCTCTAGAGCCGGACGGCTCTGATTTCCCCACTGAATGAACTATGGGATCGTCTGATCTCACTCCCGGAAGGACACTCTTATAATACACACACACACACACACACACACACATACTTGTACTCCCTTATGGTCCACTTGGTCAAAATGAACCATAACACAGAGAAAGAAATTCATCATCTCTTCTACTAGGGCTAAAAAACACTTATGGTTACACCTATTAGTTTATTAACATGCATATTACTAGAATATTAGCCATTTATTAATGCTATTTAAGCACATATTAATATTTTATCCTACCCAAAGCCAAAACTTAACAACTACTGCACTAACTATTAATAAGCAGCAAATTGACAATTTACTGAGGGAAAAGTTGTAGTTAATAGTTAATAAAGTGTTACCTTTTTTTTAAACAAATCATTGATGTAAGATTTTGGTCATAATATCGTTCAGCCCTTTCTTTCTTATTGCTTTCTCTTTCGTCTTCTTTCACTCACAACCACACACAGATGCTAATATGCATGGACATTGGGAATGTTTATTGGGAACATATGAGTAGTGTTGTCCCTAAGGGCACTAAGGGGGTTAGGACTGATGGACAGGAAGACACACACACACACACACACACAATCTCTTTCTCACTCCATTTGCTGCTCAGTAAATCAATTTCACTGAGATTGTCTCTTTGGGGAGGGAGGAAGGAGCAACATGTTGGCAGCTGTATCGAATGTAAAATGCTCAGCATGTTTGAAATCTACAGAGAATTCATGAACACACCAGCAAGGGGCTGAAAACCAACTGGCCCTAACTGTACCATTTGTTTTTCTTCTTCTTCCGAGGAATAGTTTACCAAAAACTAACATTTCTGTCAACATTTACTCACCCCCATGTTTCTTCAAAACCTTCAGTGGAACACAAAATGTCCTAACATTCAAAATATTACGATAAACTTTTGAATTCTATCAAGTTGATCATGTGACTTATTCAGGTTGTTCGTATGCATTCATTTCTAAAAAAAAAGCTGCTAAACATCTATTATTTTACACAAGAGAAAGTCAGTCCGGTGAGCAAAAGCTAACAGGATTTACATTTTTAGGGGGTGAACTGTGCCTTAAATTTTGAGAACATTCAGCAACTTTACAACAAGGTCCCATTAGTTAGCATGAGATAATTAACTGACAATCAGCAAATCTTTAACAGCTGTTTCAAATTCTCATTTGTTTCAGTTTCAGCTCAGGTCATTTAAATAATATTAATGTCTACAAGTTTTGCTTTGCTTTGAATAATGAATTAATAAATGTTGAAATTATCATTAACTACTATAAATAAATGCTTCAGAAGTATTTTTCATTTTTTGTTCAGATTCATTAAACCCATGTAAAATATGTGAGATGTGCTTCCACAGTGACTGTACCTGGCTGCCCTGCACGTGTCCGTTAAAGTCATTGTTCCGGGGGGTCAGGAAGGTATCGTGGGTCGTCGTTTTCTCCGTCCGTGGCACACTGGGATCTCCATCCTCCACGCCGTTGGCCTTGCGCACGCACAGCACCTTCCGGAAACTCTGCTTGAAATTGTCGGACAAGAACCCATAGAGCAGCGGATTGGCGCAGCTGTTGGCATAGGACAGGATGACGGAGAAAAAATACACCCCTGCCATCACGCTGTTCTCCGGGAGAATGAACACCAGGTTTACGATGTTGATGATGTAGAACGGCAGCCAGCAGAGGACAAACACCACCACGATCACCACCACCATGCGGGTCACCTTCCGCTCGGAGCGTCTGCGCTTCGTAAATCCCGCCCGGGCTCCGGACGACTTCACCTTGACGACGATCAGCAGGTAACACATGCAGATGACCAGCAGGGGGCCGAAGAATCCGAGGGTGGCGGTGTAAAGTATGAACGCCGTCGACCAAACATCTCGTGGCTCCGGCCAGCTCATGTTGCATGAGTTAAACTTGTCCTGAACGTCGGAGAATATCACCACGGGGAGAACAACGATGAAGGAAAACGCCCACACTGCTGCGCTAACTGCTTTAGCTACTCGTGGTCGGCGCCACCTAGTGGAGCGGATGGGATGCACTACAGCTAAGTAGCGATCAATGCTCATGACTGTCAAACAGAAGATGCTTGTAAACTGATTTAATGAGTCTGCCGTCATGACGACGCGACACAGGAATGAGCCAAACGGCCAATAGGAAAGTACGTTTTGCGTCGTAAGGAAGGGGAGGCCCAAAATATACAGCTCATCGGCCACAGCCAAGTTTAAAATGTATATGTTCGTAACTGTTTTCATTTTAGCATAGCGCAAAACTACATAGATAGCCAGGGTGTTGCCGGTGAGTCCAACGATGAACACTGTGAACGATATGACTGCAGTAACCATCGTGCTGCTCCCTTGAAACGGCATGCTTTGATTGGACACATTGGTAGTGTAATTCCCATCTGGACTTCCTAAAAATCCCGGTCCAAAGGAGGAGGAGTTATAATCCCCTGGGGTTGGCCCCGCCCACCCGGATTGGTTAAATGATTGCATTCTGGGTCTGGAATGGACAGAAAGATTAAAAAAGGTTAGAAATTTGTGTAACAGCTCAGTGGAAAGGTCCATAGTTTCTCTTTATGTGTGTTTGTTAGATGAAGAGAATATGGCTTGTGTTCATTTAATGTGCTTGAGATGACTTGTTTTACAGCGAGAGATCAGAGAGACTGAATCAGTGCAGATGATCACACTTCAACTATAAAGATCAGAGCCAAAACAGAAAACCCACACAAGGAGACTCAAGTGACACAACGCACACATGCATATCTCTCTGACGCTTTCTGCCTCCTGTTTCATGTCTCTCCGCAGTGTTGCATAGGGGCATACTACATTCATGCATAAAAAACTATATTAAAAAGCATCTACTGAACCCAATACACGTTTTTCAAGAGGCAATACACAATAAATGCAATGAAAAATGTCTTCCAAGTTTTCATTGGATTTTGTCTGATTCTGCCATTTAGCCTAGATATTAGTCCAGAGTTCAATTTCCACAGTCTGTTTTCCCTGAATTTAAGCACAGTTGACCCAAAGCTGAATATCAGCACAGATCCCATAGGTTCACATTTTATGTGTGCCTGTTTTCCTTTTTAATGCTACACTATCACATCTCAGTAGCTGTAGGGTTTTAAATCAGTAGGTACATTTTTAGATTAGATTAGATTTAACAGGTTATTGACAATAAAAATTTACAGATTGATAAGTATAAACAGTAATATACAAGATATGAAAACATATAACTTTCTAGAAAAACAAGATCTATTAAATCATTTCTGTAAATTCTTACCTTTCAGTACAAAAAAATTGCAATTATATGCATTTAGACAAGAGTCAACTAAACCAAGAAAGTATATACTAACCGTAAGTCTGAACTCGAGGCAAGAGGCAAAGTTGGGGCAACTTGTCACATGTGTATACAATTAGGATATACAATAGAGGTCATAAAAATGGTTTGATATTTCTGTACGGACTACACTGCTGGTCCATGCAACTTACAGCATTTACCAGCAGAATAAACGCACTGGCGCTAAAGATGCGTTGAGGGTCACGACTGATTTACTAAAAAGCCTTTCCTTTCATACTATCTGATCTCACCTTGATCAAATCAGCTTAAAGTCGTCAAAGACAGCGATTAGAACACCGTTTACCGGCCATTCTTTCTTGGTTGCATTAAGAGACATTATTTATTTTGTTTGTTGGTTTATTTTAGAAATAACACTTTGTAAACGGCGTAATTATTTTATGTTATTCATCTGTGATGACATTAAAACTTGGTTAAACAAACCAACAGGGTAGGCTATTAAAAGTGCATTATTTGTCAATAAAAAATAATAATAATTATAATAGTAAAAAAAAAAAAACCTTTAAGATTTCCTTTGTTTTGAGCAGCGTCCCATTCGAAAACAGTCCTCAATCAAGTCAACAATACCCTTACAGTTAGTAGTCTAAAACAAGATTGCTTAATTTAGATGGTTTGTTGAGGGTTGTTTACTAAATTAAAATAAATCAAAAGCTCAATCTGAAACAGCAAACTGCGCTTACCTGAGTATGTATCAGTGAAACGCAGGAAGGTGTGAAACACCCCTCGGTGGAGATGAGAAGAGTAGATAAATATTAAAAACACCGGGAAACATAGTGCAGGTTAAATCTGTCAGCATCAGTATCTGTTGAAATAGCTTCAGGACAGCCTTTTGCGCGCGCGCTCTTGCACCAATGGTTAGCCTCGCGACAGGTGATGGCATCTGCTGCCCGACTCACTCCGAGATCGAGCTCAACCTCCGCGCTAAACCTGAAGAAAGAGAGAGAGAGAGAGAGAGAGAGAGAGGGAGAGAGAGAGAGAGAGAGCAGTTAAGTCGCAATCCTGCAGTCGAGAGCTCCAGTCACAAGCGACCATCCCACAGTGTAATAATTCTTTGACCCGAGACTGAAAAATATCTGATGCTGCCAATTATATGAGTTTGAAGGAAGGAGAGGTCTAATTACAGTTTTGCATATTCAAATTCCACACGCAACAAAGCCAATAAAGTTTATGCGCAGCTATAACTCCTCCCTTTTTACCTTTTATGGCTCAGCGAAGAACGTTAACAAAGTTCGCGGGCGAAACGGTTTGAACTGGCAGAGAGTAACGGAAGATTTTATTTGAGTAACGTTAAATATTTAAACTTTAGTTTGTTCCTAAGCTTATTGGAAGGCTTGTAATGGTACCTATGAAGTGCATGGACTAATTTAATTAAATTTTTTTGGCTATAGGGAAATAATGAGAAGAGTTAGCCTACAGCATGTTGCAAACGGTAACACTGTTTGCACTACAAACCACTGGGTTCTTAATTAAGATAGCAAGCATAATTATGTTAATAATAATATGCAATATTTGCAATATAATTTGCAATATCAAGCTGCAAAAGCTGTTATGTAGAGCTAAAAATAGCTGGAAGGAGACCGGAAGCAAGACCCATAAAACGTACAAATATCTGCACCCATTTTTATGAGAATAATAAGGTGGATAAAGCAAGGTTTATGATGCGACTTTTCAAAATAAACAAACAGAACCAACTCTATTATTCTGTCAAATGTATATTTTTAATTTATATATAAAATTTGTAATTTTTTGAGACATTTGTAACTTGTTAAAAAACGTCCTTTGTTGAGACCACCAACCAAAAATTGATCATTTGGACATTTATAGCAATTAATCGCTAAAAAAAATGTTCATTACTATAACGTGTTCAGACTTTTACCTTAGAAAATTTGGCTGCAAACTTTTCCATTACTTTCAATGATTTGTATGATTCACATTATAAAAAAAATGTCAAAATGCAGGAAGCTTAAAAATAGCAGAATGGAATTTCTTATTTGTCATTTTTGACGTTTTCTTGACAGGTTTTGTGAAATTCACCCCTTTATCCATCTTTCAAGAGCGCCAACAACACAGCACCTCCGGACCACAGCTGCTTTATCCCTTTAAAATGAGTGGCGCGACCCAGAAAGTTTTGATTCCTGACATGACCTGAAGGTAGATGTGCCTTTAACAAGCTTAAAATAACTTTTTTTTTCTAATTAAGAAGAAGGTGCTAGACAAAGATGAGGCGTATGGCTCTCAGGTGTCTCCCTTCACACATCACATCTGTACTAAGGCACTTTGACGGTGGCACCTCATTGCATAATTCACTTCTCAGTGGGAAACAGAGTTCCTGTACTCATATCTCACCTACAGCTGGTTGATTTTGCCATAATTATGCAGCAGATAGATAAAACAAGAGCTTTTAGGTGCGTGCCGAGTTGAGGTACACAGAACACACTGTTCTACGTGTTAATCGCACAGAAACAGATGGTGTCTTTCATTGTTACATCGCTGGGGAAACCTAATTTTATTAACCTAGGACAAAATATTCATACTTTATGACAGATATCACTAAAATAAGACATTTTCTAAGAAATATCTCTCCAGCCCAATCTAAAACTCTTTATGCCTGTGAATTTTTGTACAACTGAGATTGTAGACATTTTTATAAGTCAACATTTTATAATCATAAATGCATGGATGTTTGCTGTTGAGAAAAATCCCAAAGATCTAGAAAACACACACAAACACACACACACACACACACACACACACCAGAGATCAATTGAAGTTGAGTTCAGTCATGCATGAGGCAGCTTTGAACTTGACAAGTACACAGCAGGATAATTACAGATATCGATTAACTAGAATCCACATGTGTTCCTGCAAATCTCCAGCTTCTCTCTGATTCATCAGTGTTTCCTAGACGGCTCTGACAGGCTGCATTCTGTTCCACTGATCACCATCATGGGGTATTTTCAGGCTACAAATCTCTAAACCGATTTCACGCTGAATAATATAAAATGCAATATGGCAATTAAGATGGATTCATGCTCTATTCAGATGAGTGGCAGATCAGAGTAGTGACCCATTTTTTACATTTACTATATATATATACAGTATATGGGTATAGCTGGCAAATAAAAAATGGAACGTAACACACAAATAACACTCAAATAATAAGTCTTTAGTGTTATAGGTTTTTTGTTTTTGTTTGTTTGATACGTCAATAACCGCAGCGTCAAAACATTATATAGGCTATATATATATATAAGAAATTATTGTTGGCCTTACATTATTTAAATTATATTATTTATTGATTATTTTATTCATTAACTTTTTTTGCCACACATTTACTGTCTTAAGCGACATTTCTGGGTTTGGGCACAGTGTTTAGCTTTTGTCATGTTGAACGAGTCACTTATATCGATCAAATATCAAAAATCAATGAGCAATTAAAAACGACCAACATCCCAAATACCCTTCAGCCCCTTTTTGACTGCAGATAGCCTCCCCTACTGGCCAAAACCCATACTGAATCTACTATTATTTGTGGCAGATTCTCTTCTTCTTTGTTTACATGGCAGATATTTTGAGTAAAAAAAAGTAAAAAGTAATCTACAGCATACATGTGTAATTGATTAAGCTATTTTGTTTCTGAAACACTTGATAAAGAGAGAAGGTCGAGGCAGAAGAGGGCAGATAAAGGGTTAATGAGGAGCTCTGTTGGGATCGCAGGTGTTTCTGCTGCTTTAAATCAGGTTTAACAGTGACCTTTATGAAGAACATAATACTATCTGCAGACATATATTGAGTTTGCGAGTGTATGTTGAGACAGGTGGTGGTATCTTCCACAAAATTAGTGTTGATCTCTCTGTGCTTCTCCGCCGGTCTAATTCACTTACAGTGCAGTTAGCATGGAAAATTTCCCCAGCTGCAGACATAAGAACAGGCCCGAAGTGTGGTTATATCACTGTCCCAATTGAATTCAATGTAAAAACAAAAGACTTTCAAAAGGAAATTAGAATGACAATTCTGCAATGCACGGCTGAGGAGTACATAGACTGAAGCTTTGGGAGTCATAACTATAACTCTTAAGATGTCGTTGGATTTTGTCACTATGGTGATTTATATATATGATGCAGTTATGGAGGGTTAATATAGTTTACCTGCAGAGGAAGGAGATTCAATACAGTTTATTATGACTCCCAAAACGCTATTTGTTCTTCTACTAACAATAAAAGCTCATCTTACACAACAGATAGCATACAATCAAACGGCATTTGCACCAATATCTTCATACCAATAATGTTTGATTTCACTTCACTCAAAGCATTGAAATTACATTAGGACTGCTTTTAAATTGCTGCGTTGAGGTATGAAATGCAATTAGAGGACGTGGTGGTATGATCAGAAAAAAACATAAATGAAAAACTAAATTGATATGGACAGCGTGGGCTGCTCTGGGCATGATGTTCACAAATGAAATATTATAGAGTCAGAAAAATCTAATCTAATCTGTGCTGAAATATATTCAATATAGATGCAGCTGCAGATTGAATTCGACTGAATCATTCATTTGTAGATGCCACTTAAATTTGTGGTGAATTCCTGGTTCGTTTTGATGTTTTGTTTTTAAGTGCGACTTAAGCGCTGCAATATCAACTGCACTTTTAGCATAAACAGGTGTAGTGCGGAATTTTGACCCCCTGCCAGATTATGACTCCCCTAGTATTGGTAGGTTTAGGTTAGGTGAGGGGGAGGGGTTAAGATTATGGGTGGAGTTAGGATTACAATTGATTTCAACGAGGGGAGTCATAATTCGGCACAACACCGGCAAGATTGTGTTGTATACATGCAGTCATTAGGTGACAAATTATTTATTATAACAATTTAATATACAGTAAATAAATTATAGCCTGTTATTTTTATTTATGTTATTTTATTATGGCATTATTTTACTTTTTATTAAATTAAATAAATAAATGTATTTAATTATTTGTTTAATATGGCAGTCATCATTCTTCCTTTAAATAAAATTAAATTATTAGCTAAAAAAAATTATAATATATTCAGCAAATGACCAAGGCAACATTTCTCAATTTTTATTTAGTTTGAATTGAAGATATTTTAAAAATCTCATTTAAAATATGAACAAAAGCTACAGTAGTGTATGAATCATACCAAAATAACAATGTAGTATGTATGGGAAACTTTGGTTAAATTTTTAAGTTATGTAAAAGATTAATTTGTTAAACATAACAATTGTTTCATGGCAGTCAAATATCACCATGAAACTTACACCAGATTTAATCAGTGTATTATGTTGCAGTTTCTGATAATGTTCCAGTCTAATAGCGAGTATAACTGCCTTATTCACACGCCAGTGCAATTTTAATCACATTTGAAGCAGTAATTTAGGTGCCTGAGTGCAGAAAATAAAGAAGCGTGACTTTCCATTTCAAAGTGTTTTGTCAGATCTAATATGAGCTTTCTGCTCCAAACTCAAAAGTTTGGAAATTTCAAATGAATGCCAGTGCATGCTTTCAATACAGACCAATGCTTTCAAAGATTTGATGTGAAATTTCTCTAGGTGAAAATATGAGACCACTGCTGCTCTCACATACATCGCAGCTCATTTGCCCTCCTCCGGCTTGTCTGATCATACAGTAACTCACTCCTCGGCAGCTTTTATGCCACTTTACTGAGTTCATCTGACCCAAGGTCACTGACGTGCCAGTGATCAATAATCAGAGAATTATAAAGATGAGAACTGATGCAGACAAAATCTTGCTAGAAATGAATAGACTGAAGTTTATGGTTAAAGGGGGTCTGTTTCCTGTTAAAAACAGCATGGTTAGATATGTTTCGAAGCATGGCAGCTGGTTTGAGCTGGTTATGTGCTGGTCCTATAACGTAAATATCTCCTGCTCAGGACCAGCTCAAACCAGCTGCCATGCTTCGAAACATACATACCTAACCAGCATATGCTGTTTTTTTCAACAGGGATGTTCTTTCTCACAACAGACACCCTTTAAGACAGAGTCCACGGCCTCACCATTGGTGCAAAGGTATGTGCTTAAACTCATTCATGATTGCACCATATACCTTGGACTATAGCATATAAATGGCATGATATATGAATCACACGGCAATCAGAGACTGCAATTCCTTCAATCCTAGTCAAGCTAGAGCTAGCAGTTACTCAGCGTGTGCTCATGCAGTAGAGTCTGCCTCAGATGAAATGCTTTACTACATCAATCTACCAAAATAGTGACATGTTTGAACATATGGAACACATACTGACCAAACTTAGTATTCTATTAGAATTTCCACCCCATTAGTTTCACATTCCACATTCTATAAAAACCTAACAGGGTGGAATCTAACAGGGTGGGAAATTCTGAGCTAAATTAGCTGTAGTTTTTTCAGTGATCAACATTTAGCTCTCTGACTTTCTACAGATGAACATAACAGTATCTTATATGTTGTTGTTGTTGTTGTTGTTTTTTCATCAGACAAACATTCTCCATAATATAGCATAACCAGGTGGAACTTTAAGAGTGGGACAGGCAGGAGTATATGTCAAAAACATAAAAAAAGGTAGGAGTGAGAGGTGACATTTACCTCCATTGGTACAGTTAAACTCCAGCAGGAAAAAAATAAACAATAGCACTTCTTAAAAATGATCTCAGTGGAATTGTAGTCTATTCTGGAAGGCGAGGAAGTACATCCTAACAGGGTGGAAAATTTAGGGTTTAGGGACACGATAAATGAAGAAAATTGTAAAAAACAAATAAATAAATAAATAAAATAAATAAATACACTTTCACATAATTTATGCATATGAGATGGAGTTTAGTCTAGTCCATAACATAATCAAAAAATATTTTAAGGTTTTTATCATATAATTGTTTATAGTTCTAGTGGAAGTTTTTTTTATGTTATTAATTAACTCTAAGTGATAAATTAGACCTAATATATTTTAGAGAAAATATGAGTACTGTAGGTAAATCATAGAGACAGAAAAGTCATTGTATAACAGGAATGACCCAGTTAGGTCAACAATTTAATAAAAATTAATTATATTAATGCATATGATCATGGCTGTGAAGTTAGGAAATACAATTCTTATGACTATTACTTTTTTAAAGGTACTGACAGCTTACCTTTTTTTCTGAAAGTGTAAAAAAATTCTATGTGAAATCATTCGAATATGCTGAATTCAAACAATTCTGATTATTATAAATGTTCACAACCATTGTACTGCTTTATACAATGATTTGTTTATTTTGAAAAGGATGTGAATCTCTTTGTGCAAACACTGCACAGCTGGAATTAAGAAAAAGCTTTCATGCAGTTTAGCTCCTCAAAAGCACATGTAAGCACAAATTAGCACACAACACAAATATCCATATAAACACGAATAACCTGCCTCAAGAAGACTGGCAGAGCACACAGCTCAAAATAAACAACAATGTAATAAAGAAAGGTTAACTTAATAAACAAAGCAGGTGGCAGAAGTGATGAATGGATGGATGGAAATGGTCTGTGTCCCATCGGTGAACTCCTCAGGTTGGGCTTAAAATATCTTTATTTTTGCCTTTTATCCCAGGATGATGAGACAAACTGCTGAGCAGCTCAATTCAGGGTGAATCAGACGCCTGTGAAAAACACCTGGAAGACACTTGTGTGACATTTCCATGGAGAACGCTGTGTCATGCAGCTTGTTGAGGAGATATGTGTGTGTGTGTGTGTGTGTTTTGACATTGTGGGGACCTGCATGCAGTTCCCATGGGGGAGAAAAATTATTATGAATAGTAAATGATGTTTATCTGAACGTGTAAAAGAATGCAAACAGGTTTTCTGTGAATGGTAGGTTTAGGGTCAGGACATAAAAAATATTGTTAGGTCAATGTAAAAGAAATAGATGTCTCCCACAGAAACAAGTGTGAACTTAAAAAAAAATAAAAAAAAATAAAAAATTTACACTTGTTCATTTAGACCCTAAAATGTAGTATAGAATAGAGACTTTTAACATTTAGAACCAATTTAGAAAACCTTAGCAACACCCTAGCAACCACATAGCAATGCCTTAGCATCTAACCCGAACACCAACTGCATAAACAATGCCGCACCAGAAAAGCTTAGCAATGTACTATTAGCTACCAGATCACCCTAGTAACCACAAAGCAACTACTCACACCTAGCAACCACAAATAAAGGTGCTACAAATCGCTTAGCCCAACACCCTAGCAACTACCCATAATTTCCCAGTAATATCATAGTAACGTCCTAACAACTCCCCAGGACACCCTAGTAACCACATAGCAATGTCCTAGCAACTACCCACAACACCTTAGCAATACCCTAGCAATTACCCAGATCACCTTAGAATTAACCACATAGCAGTGTCCAAGGACACCCTAGCATCTACTCAGACAATCTTAGCAACGCCCTAGCAACTACACAGTTCACCTTAACAAGACCCTAAGAACTACCCAGAATACCCTAGTGACCACATAGCAACACAGCAACCCTAGCAATCTAAAAATCCCAGTAATCAACACACTAGCAACTACCCAGAACACCCAAGAGACCACATAGCAACACCCTAACAACTAACAGAACACATAGTGATGCTCTAGCAACCATATAGAAAAGTGCTCAAAGCACCTTAGACCAACACCCTAGCAACTACCCAGAAATTTTCTTTAACCAAATAGCAACTACCCACAGCATCCTAGTAACCATGTTTCAATGTCTTAGCAACTACCCACAACACCTTAGCAACTCCCTAGCCTAGCAACTGCCCTAAAAACCTTAGCAATTTCTTAGTAGTTAAGCACCTAATGCTAACACCTTAGCGACACCCTACCAACTTCCTAGACCACCTTAGCCACGCCATAGCAACCAGAAAATCCTAGTAATCCTAGTAAGTCCTACCTAGAATTAACCACATAGCAATGTCCAAGGACACCCTAGCAACTACCCAGACAGTCTTAGCAACGCCCTAGCAACAACACAGTTCACCATAGCAAGACCCTGACAACTACCCAGTATACTTTAGCAACACCCTAGCAACCTAAAAATTACAGTAATCACATAGCAACACTAGCAACTACCCAGACAGTCTTAGCAACGCCCTAGCAACAAAACAGTTCACCTTAGCAAGACCCTAACAACTACCCAGTATACTTTAGCAACACCCTAGTAACCTAAAAATCCCAGTAATCACATAGCAACACTCTAGCGACTACCCAGAACACCCTAGTGACCACATAGCAACACCCTAGCAACTACCAGAACACCTGAGGATTCTCTACAAACCATATAGAAAAGTGCTACAGAGCACCTTAGACCAACACCCTAGCAACTACGCAGAATTTCCTTTAACCAAAAGCAACTACCCACAGCATCCTAGTAACCATGTAACCTCACATTGTGGCCATCAGAAACAAATGGTTTTCTATGTTAACAATTAGCGAACAAACGCAGTAAACTCTGAAAATAAGAGCACAGGCGCATCTGGATCAACTAAGCATCAATAACTCTTCTGTGATTGTCTGAAATGAACAGAACTCTCTCTCTTTGTGTTCTTCTCCTCAGCTCTCTCAGTTTCTCTTCCTCCTTTCATCACACCTCTCTGTTCTGAGTAACAGAGACACGATAGCTGTCTCTCGGTTTGTCTTGTTCTTTTATCTTGAGGGTGGATCACAGACGTCTGTGGTGTTTTAATGACATCCACTGGGATGACTGACTCGCAGCTGGTGCTAACGGGCACATTAACTCCTGAAACACAGTGCATGCTGGGGGACAGAAACTCTGAGAGGACAGTTGGGCGGTAAGACTTCTCTTAGTTGAGATTTACTCCCACTAATGTCCTCAGATGACTTTCTTACTTCCAGTTTGCTGTAGAAAAGCACAGATTTAACTCTAATCGGGTTGTAACAACCAGATATGGACGCCACTAAATTCACTTGTCAGTTCAAGTTTTAGTGCTCAATCCTAGACTATATGATGCTTTAAAATACCCATAATCAGATTCAAGTTACTTTTTATGAGTTAGGTCAGAAGTAATCTAAAGGTAATTCTTAATTAGATACCTATATGCTGCAACTTTTATTTGCATATCAGAGTCTGGTGCAAGAAATCACGTCTTGACTCAGTGTTGCCAGATTTTGACATAAAAAAAAGCAAATAAGAACAAACCAATGAAACACAAAAACCTGAAAGAATTTATGACTGATCTCTGTGTGAATGTCCACAAAACTGGAAGACTGAATGTATATAAACATTTATTTAGTCTCCTTAACTCTTGAATATTTAGTTGGATCCTTGGGTTCCGGTCCTAACACAGATGATGTGAAGATCTGAGACTTCTTCTACGGCTCCCCCTAGAGTTTGAACACACTACATACCCCATCAAGACCTGAATAATTCATCTATGCTCTGCCAATTCATTCTGGTTAGTCCAAAACAATGTGCATGAATGATGAATTAGCCATATTTGGAAAATATCTCTATCTCTTTTGCACTACTTTCTGAACCTTCCTTGAAAAATGAACATGCTTGTGATGTAATTTTAAAGAGTATTCCTCTTAAAGGGGATATCACACTCTCTGAAATGCTCTGGTCAAGCTCAAACTGTATTAATTATGACTTGATTATTTGTACAGCAGCAGGAATATGAACAGAATGGATATATGGAGATAAAGTTTGATTGTATCATTTTTGTTCTGACAACCATTTGAAATATTGATATTATAATTTTGATTCCTGTAATTTAATCAGACAGAATGTTTTAGGGTTTTCAAGTTTTTGCTGCTAAATATAGGCTAAAGCCAATTGTATATGTCTAAAAATCCATTTACACTGTGTGAGGCAAGTGTGTTAAAAAAGCCTTAAAATATTATATAAAATATAAAGATAAACTGAATAATTGGATTTTACATTGGCATTATACTAAAACAGTTATTTATTAAAATATGTGGTTTTAATTAAAATTGACAGCATATGTGAGATTAACACTTAAATCTCTTTATTTTATAAATATATTATAAATTTATTAATGTTTTTATTTCTAAGCAGTCATTATGAAGCAGAACACATACTGTACATTAACCTTGGCAGCTCTAAAATTGGCTACAATTTATAATAATAATAATAAAAAGTATATAAAGGGATGTCTATTGTGTTGTTTTCTCAACAAAAATGGATGATGATGTGATTAACATTTATAGCAAAATATTACTTAAGACTAATGGACAATCAAAATAATATTACTTTTAAACAGAAACAGCTGCAATATTTATTTATTTCATTTAAATGACCAGCTGTAGGACAGTAAAATGTGTCGCATAGTAGAAAAGCTGTGCCATAATTACATAAAGTCAAAGATAAAGTCTAAAACATAGCTATCGACATCTAGCTCCTCAGTATCTTGAGTAAGACGAAGCTTCATCCAGTGGAGAGCAGCGGCACTGCAGGATGTGAGAACGAGAGGAAGTTCTTCAGGAACTTCTGGCGGAGCAGAATCCAGAGTTTTTTTTCCCCTCCTCTGGAGAAGAAGTGAGTGCAGTTCCGTTAACGGAGGAATAGAGGGGGGACAACGCGGATTTGCGACGCTTTCTACTCCGTTTGTCTTATGGAAAAACTGGGAAAAGAAGAGTGAACTTTCCTCCCCGCGCCCCGAGGAAATCTTCACCAACAGAAGAAGGGGCGATGAGATGCGAGTGAGCTATGCCTTGTAGAAATGGACAGATTGTGTTTAAGCGAAAACATGGCGTCTGTCTCCCAAAGTTTGGATTATTTTCCAGTCTGCTCTTTGCGCTCTGCTGCCTGGAGGCGCGCTCGGGCGCCGCGGCAGACGGGAGAGCCTGCAGCCCGTGTCCGGGGAACTGCTCTTGTTCGACGGTGGGACCGCAAAACTCGTGCGTGGTTAATTGTTCCAGCATCGGACTGGATCAGGCCCCAGCGGCGTCAGACCTACCGACCGACACGCACACTCTGTAAGTGACCCACCGTACCGCCGCCGCTTGGGGCTGTGGGTGATGATGCGGGTGTTTGTTGTGAGCTGCTTGAGCAGACGGGTGAAGAATGTTGGCTGGTGTAATGCTTCAGACTGCCAATGTTTATGTGTCAATCAATCACAACCGAGGATGTCTGGGATGGGGGGGAAATAGAAGGGTAGAGTGGGGCAAAACGCCCCCCTCTTAAGGACTATGTGTTATTTTCTTCTGGGCAACCAAAGTTAAATGTGTTCTTAATAAAAGTTATAAAAGTTTTAGTGAGATGCAAGACAAAAAATTGTCCAGAGGTGTCATATTATTAGATTTCATTAGAGTTGATTTTGGTTTTAAGCTTTTTTTAAAAGGTTTTCCAAATGTTGACTATTATAGTCAGAATACATTTGATGGACATTTAACGTCCAGTAACTGCAGTAATTAAGCCATGTTTCTGGGGAGCGTTTCACACCACTGACTATGTTTGAGAAAAAAATTGTCATTCCGAACATAACACATGCTTCCTATCTACAGGCCCTGTTCTGATATCATATATATCTGTGATGTTCTACTAAACATCAAGCTTTACTTTACAACACTTTTTTCTTACTTCAGAAAATAAGATCATTTAGCGTTTTCTCTCAGGTCCGTCTCCAGTGTAGGGTTCAAGGTTAATACTTCTACATATTACCTTACTCTACCCTAATCTTTTGAAAGTCTGGTTTAAAATAAGCACCAAAAAGTTTGTTGTTTTTAATAGTCTTCATTTTTGAAAACACAATTTATTTTGTATTCTACAAATATGTCAACTGGTGTAACCAGTCTAGTAAATAATAGTATTATGATATTTTAGTCACGATGAAGGCTTTGTGAGATGAAAACCATCTAGCTTGTGGTTTTATCACATGAAAACGAAACGGCTTCCTGCATTTGGGTAACTCTACACTGACTTTGTGTTGTTGACCAAAGGTGTGTTGGCCAAATGTTTTTTATTTTAAATTGTAAAACATTTTTTTGTTATAAAACAATTGCTGCAGTGTTTGTGATTTCCCAAAACCTCAAGCTTTTTTTTTTATGCAGTTGCGGCACATAGACAATTCTGACCTGCAAAACCTACCAAATCAATCCATTCTTATTACTATAGTCCTAACCAATCACCAAAATGAACTCATACCGTACCGTCTTCATCTCAATCTGTAAAAATGGTCAAAAAGCGGTACTTTAGCTTTCTCTAAGTGGAAAAAACCCATCTCAACCAAGGAGAAGGTCCAAATAGCTACATCATTTTATGCCCGGCTTAATTTAACTCATGCACACATTGTGTAGCATCAGATGCATGAAGTGTGTGTGCAGGTAGACTTGTGGAGCATCCTGCGACGGCGTCCTAGCGTTGAGAACACTGTGTTCTTTACTCTGGTTTCTGTGGCGCTCGAGCTCCAGCATGTGTTATCCATTCACATAGGCTGCAGATGTATGTGCAGAAAGAGCTGGTACTTTGAACTCTTATGAACTTCAAGACTGAAATCTTTCATCAGACAACTGTTTTAAAACTGTCAATGACTCACATTTATAAAGTCTTTGTTAAGGGGTTTGTTGTTGTTCTCCAGTGAATATTTCTCAGGCTGTTTATTTCTGCAAGTCAATTTCTAGACACAAAGCTAAAACGTTATTGGTTTTTCCAGCATTTTTTTTTCACGGAAAAAAGTTACAGTTCATTGAACACATATTGAACGAACAGAAGGGCCAAATATGGTGATACTGAGTATTTGTGCTACTGCAAATCTTACTAAGATAGAGTTTGTGACAACCCCGGCCTCCTCGGTTAACTCCAATGCTTTAAGATTGCAAGTCATACTAATGCAGCTGTCATTTTTTTATGTACATTTATAAATGCATATATCTTTATGGGGAACAGGAGCTTTTGCAGTTTTGTTGTTGTTTTTGACAGTTTTAAAAATTCATGCAATTTTTTAATTTGAGTGGTTCCTAAATGGAAGGAAGATATGCAGTGTTTCTGAAGTGGATATTGTAAGAGACAGAGTGACTCATTAAAATGAAATAAATATGATTCTTGAACCTTTGTCATGTAATTAGCTCAAGTACAGAAGCCAACTGAAACTGAGCGGAAGTACGAAGTCTGATGTGGCTTAAGTTTTACAAACATTCTGGAGCTTCTCTGTTTTTCTGTTTAGATGAATTCAAGAAGTGAGTCTGGGGTTTCTGAGACTGAAATCTCCAGAGACACAGGGACGAGCACAGACGCGACGTCTTAAGAGCTTTAGGAGTTTTAAATCATTGACCTCACTTCCGTTCTCTCGTCGCGGCCGCCCGGTGATCTTTCACAATTAAGCCCGAGACAGATGGTAATGTTTTCTTTGCTGTGAGAACGAAAGGACGTCTGGTTAACAGTAATTATATGTAAAAGCCTGTCGTCATGGCGATGTGCATTAGCGCTGGAGCTCGATCTGGCAGCGCGCCGCGTCTCTCAGGTTCACAGCTGCTGCGCGCGGGAGCGCCGCTTTCCCTTCCATCCGCTCCTCCGTTCCACCCTTCCAGAACATTGCTTTTCTAGATCACCATTCCTGAAAGGTTTCTTCACCTTCTCCGGTTCTGTCATTCTGAACTGGACGACTGTGAAGTGCAAATCGAACTTGGCTAGCTTCCCAAAACTCCATAAGAAGCTGTGTGATTGCTGTTTGGACATCTTTTCTAATCTATAAGTGTCAGTAAGTGCATTTCACAGTGAATGAGCTGTTTACAGTAAATGAACTGCTGCACTTTCTCTTTTGTTTCTGCTCACGCGGTGATTCACTGATTCGCGCGTGTTTAATGGAAACCATCATTGACTCGGGAGTGATGTAATTGTGCTCAGGGAGCTTCATCTGTGGGAACACAACACAGACTTGTTCAAGTCTTCCTCAGATGCAGTGATGTCTCTTGCTCAGCAACTTCTGGGGTCTGTTTCATAAAGCAAGTTTGAACTATTTCAGTAAGACTGGCTTATTATCAGTAATGAAACGAGTCCCTGGTTTGTAGTTGTCTTCACTGGCTATTGATAGTCTGCATTGACCTTAAGTTTGTTTATTTATTTCACTTGTCTAGAACAATTTTTAAGTTGTTTTAATGTAGTATTTTACCCCTGAATATGAATTCATTTAATGGTATATTAGTTATAGAAATATAATTAGTTATTAATGTATTTATATTAATATATTATTTATATTAATAACTATATCTCATTTCAGTAATGAAGTTTATTTTAGCTTTATTTCAGTAACAGAGAATGATTATTTTATCTCAGTGAGTTAAAACCTTTTAAATTGAGTGGGTTGTCTAATATCTAAAAATTCATTTAATTATTAATATTTCCGTTTAGTTTATTTTTAGTTTACCAATTGTATTGCTTATTTTCTAGTAATTATTATTATTAATCATTACTTGAATTATTATTTTATTGTATTTTCAAGATTTTTATGCTTTTCTGTTGCCAAAAGCAATATTTAATAGTTTTATATTTAGTAAATGATAACAACACTGCTGAAGAGAAATTATTTTCTGACTTCATTAAACTTTTGCAAGTGGTTTATATCATTACCAGCAAAAAATAATTGCTCAAGAAGTTAAAGATCAGCATTCGCCCCCAAGTATGAGCATTTTTCTTAAATGTATATATGCATGCACTCGTATATGATGTAAACAACAACAACAAAACGTTTATTTTGAATGTCATTAATCGCTTAGTGTTGATGAAAATGCCCAGGAATATTTGTTCCAGACGCAGCTGCTTATGTAAGTCATTTATAGCAGGGCTGTGCTTGATTTAGAGGAACACTGATTCATCATTAACCCACTAGTGTGTGCGCTTATGTCTTCCTCTCCTCCATCACTCCTGTATTTATCTATCTGGTCATCCCCATGCAAGTGAAAATAACCACTATCAAGTTTTTCCCCATTCTCTCACATCTCTTTCCGCCAGCGCTGAGAGCCCGAGGCAGTAAAGAAGCAAACCCTAAAGCAAAAACAAAAAAATAACAGCAAGATGATTTAGCATGAGTTACTGCACAGCGGCCAAATGGAAGAATAATAACACACTGCGAAGGCTTCGATAACCCAGAGCGCCTCTGTTTTTACGTCCTTGATAAATTTGTCCCTGACTCGTATGGCTGTGTTTTTCCACTGATTCAGAAGCAGCGTGGAAAGAACCCGTGAAACGAAAACGAGACCTTTGTGGCTTTTAGTCCGTGTCTGTTAACCCCATTTCATCTCTGTTATGGTGAGGTCTTTTAAGGATTTTTTGTGGACACAAAATGCAAAAAGGAATAACAGTGGAGTGCTGCAAATATTTGTAAGATTTGTTAAAAGACACAGTAACACATTATGACATTAATTGCTGCTGAGAGCTTTAGCAGAGACTATAGATCAGACAGACCAGAAATTGGAAACCAACCAGAATCCAGTTTCTGTCATTGTTTGAGAGGGTAAGGTAAATTTATGTCATATTAATTTCAATTTTAAAATATGTTCTTGAAACATAGGTTTGCAAGGACATTTTTGAAACTTTGAAAATTTATTAATTAAATAATTTAAAAAAATCAATTTAAAATAACTGTATTTTTGTATTTAATAATTATATGTAATTTGATTAATTTGAATAAGTATATTTTTTACAGGTGATTTACCTCTAATTTCTTCATTGTTTAAGAATTGTTATTTTACATTTTTATACAGTGAGTGCACATACAATAGATTTTTTTATTTTTATTTAATATTTCCAGTTTTCATTTTAGTTTAAGCATTAGTAATTTTATGTGCATTTTACATTTTTATATTATTTTTTACTATTTTATTTTTTTGTAGTTTTTGTCATTTATTTTATTACCATTTAAGTAAATTTTCTGCATATTTTAATTAATTTTATTTTTTATTTGCATATTTTCAGTTGCTAAGCCAACATTTCTGCTTTTTAGTTTCATTTTAGGTTTCATTCAATATTGATATTATATTATATTTAAGATTTATACCAAAATCTATAGTTTTAGTTTAATAAACACCAAAAACACTTCTGAAGAGCAATGACGTTGGACTTAGTTGAACTTTTTCATGCATACAGTATATACGTCATTCCCACAGCAGATATAAACATCCTTATATGAGCGCTTGACGTGTATAAACACACTCGGTCTTTGTATTAATCTGGCTTTCTCAATCTGGCTCTGTCTCCAGTCGATGACTTCCTCTCTTTCCTGTGTCTGGAGCTTTCTCTCTGCTGATGTTTTCCTCTCTGTCTGTAAGTCACTACATTTTATGTCATGACGACAGACTGGGGTCTTGCCTGGAGGTATAAAGAGGCAGAGTGAATCAGGGCTCCAGGCAAGACCCCAGTCTGTCGTCTCCGTTCCCTCCATCAGGGATACATACGTAACCGAGACGTTCTCCAGACAGCTGGGCTTCTCCTGCTGCGAGTATTTAATGGGGGTCGTATAAGAGCAGATAACATGTTATGTAACAGAACCGTGTAAATAAAGATGGAGCTAAAATATTTTTGCCTACTGTGTCGGGCCGGTCTGCTGGGAGTACAGTTTGGTCACATCTCACATTTGTTCCTGAGGTTCATTACGGTTTTGCACTTTCTAGCAAGCGTTGTGTTCTTGTGTGTGTTACTGTACCTTTAAGACTACTGTCTACGGTTGATCTCTGTTGATTGGCTAACCTGTATGTCACTGAATAGTTGTATATCTTAATGCAACACGGCCTTTACTTAATATAATGATTTTTCACATTAAAAACAATCAGTAATTTTGACCCATTCAGTGTATTGTTGGTTTTCTCTATGGCTGGTTTGTGCTCCATTACAATTTTAAAAGGGCTTCTGTTTTATTATGCAAAAATTTTCTTTCCGTTGGCCTGAAATACAACCTGGATGTGTTCATGTGAGATTCACCCAGCAAGGAGGCAGTTTTCACCAGTATATGGTGTCACTTTTGGATATAAACAGACTCCCGAGGTGCCTTTGTGGTGGTTTGGCTTCACTGATTCAGAGTCATTTGGCTGTACAAACAGTGAGTCAGCGACTCATGCAGCAAACGACTCCCTGGCTCAGTGAGTCAATCTATCAGTCCACAAATGATTCAGTGAGTCATTATGCAGCTGCTCTGTGGTCGGCCCCTGCCGTGTCACTGTTCCGAGTGTGTGTTGTTTTGATAGGTGTGATATCATGTGTGTGACTCCAAGCACATGCACAGAACGCTTGTTACTCTTTAAAACTAGTTTTGCAAACTGTGTTAGCGATGACAATTCATGTGGTTTCCTTCAGTGAAATGAGACGGTCATTGTTTAGTGTGTGTGTGTGAGGCGATTTAAACATCTTGAGATCAGATGACACTTGATGTTGTTCAACTGTGACTGGGTTTGTTTACGTGAGTGTGTCGTATATGTGGGCGTCTGTAGGTGTGTGTGTGTGTGTGTGAGAGAGAGAGCCAGCTGGGATCCAGACAGCTCATGCAGCAGCGGAGTAAAAATGCACACGATGTCCTGAGGAGGACAGACCGAAGAGCTTTTTACTGTGAAGGACTGGCAGTTATTGCAAACAAATGTCTTTATAATCAAATTTTAATAACTTAATACATATCCTAATAAATAAAATATACTTTTTTTATCTACTGATAGTATTATCTACTAATAGTTTGCTTTTCTTTAGGAAAAAAAAATCTCTCCCAACTAATGCTGTGCACTATATAGGGAGCACTCTCATTTGGTACACAACTATTTATTTTCAAATAAAAACGAATGTATACAGCTCACTTGCACATAAGGTAGTTTTTTTAAACTCTTGTTTTCATTAAAATTTGTATGTAATTAACAGTAAACAAGCACGAGTGCTTGGGAACTAACCAGCTGTGAACACTGGATATCTTCCCTGAGGTAAAGGCTGCATTAAAAGACATTGTTCACGTGCTGTTTTGTTTGTTTGTCTTTCTTTTTATTACAACGCTGCTTGAGTGAAGCATTTTGGTAGTTTGTAATAATTAATCTTTCAATATATACCATCTGATGTTCGCTTGTGTTTATTTTGTGCTTTAACTTGTCCTAAAGTGACTTGCACTTGAACTGAAGCTGCTACAGCGATCTCTCACACAACATTTAAGTGCGTCAAAGGTAGGGATGTCCCGATACAGCTTTTTCACTTCCGATACGATACCGATATTGCAGCCCTCAGTATCGACCAATACCGATATCAATCCGATACAATATTAACACAAATCATACATACTTTTACCTATTTTGTAATGTGTAAAAGGCTTGATCAAGGGATAGTACTCATACA
>JAUCNO010000342.1:25370-43589 GCA_032353835.1 Enteromius viviparus
TTTTTTCTGGATTTTTAATCTAATAAATGCAGCCTTGATGAGCAGAAGAAACATCTTTAAAAACCATTCAATATCTTACTGACCCCATATTTTTGAACGGTAGTGTATATATGTATATATCCTTAGTATCTTCCGTAATGTATATTTAATTTCAATAATAAATGTATACATAAATTAAATGAACTAATATATATATTAATTTAATTTTACAACAAATTTAGTTGGTCTGAATATAATCCTTATTTAAATGAAATGATAAATTCAAATAAACATATACTTAATTAAATTGTAATATGTTTGAATTAAACTTTTAACGCAACATTTAAATTTAAATTCGATTAGACAGCTTCAGAAGAGTCGGACAGAGAGCGAGCGAAACTCACGGGACGTTTATCAGCGCACTTCTCCACCAGGCTGAAGAATCTCTGTGAGGATCCGTGGAAGTCGTTCTGCTCGTACAGCTCCTCAACGGTGCTCAGTAACTCATGAACGATCACCTTCAGGTCAGGGCTGCCCATCGTCTGCACACACCACACATAAGAAGAGCGTCAGGTGTGTGTGTGTGTCGTGGGTGAGTGACTGAGTGTGTGTGTGTTTACCTGTATCTGCTGCAGGAGTCTCTCTACGATGGACAGCAGGATGTCCCACGTCACGACCAGCAGCTCTTTGCCATATTTCTTGATGAGTCGCGTGATCGACAGCACAATCTCATAGGACACCACCTCATTTGAACAGCTCATGGCCTGGGCACAGAGGTCAGAGGTCAGGTCAAACACTACTAGAATTCATTATATACATGTATGTATATATATATAGAAACAAAAAGTAATGCACACACCTTGTAGAAGGAAGGCAGGACCAGGGTGGGTGTGTTTTTGAGGGCAGGCAGTCTGTGAGCTCCCCACAGCGCCATACCAACAAAAAACACAGCACCCCTAAGAAGAGCGGCGTCCTCACTGTACACCCTACACACACACACACACACACACACTACTGTAGATCTCTGTCAACCTTACAGTAATTCAGCAGCTCGTCAACTCCAATGACTCTCAATCCTAATTACAATATTAAAGAAAAAAATGCTAATAAATGTTTGCCTTTGTTTAAAAGGTTACAATTGTTATTATATTCACATTTAACCTTTTTATTAGTAGGGATGAACCGACATTAAAATGAATCATTGGGTTGAAGGCAGGAAGTCAAAAGCAGAACATTTTTTTTTTTGTTTTTTTTCCTCCATCGCACAAATTAAAATATCTGAAATGTGCTTTTTACTGTAGAATTAAGTAAAATTTAATTACAAATACCACTGTGCTTCTTTTTGTTGACAATAGCAGATTTATTAATGATGTTTGTTGCACAAATCACATTGTCATATGCCTCAAAGACATTTATTAAAAATTAATATGTTACCGAGCAACTAATGAATAAAACATTTCAGCACAGATTTTTTCGAATCAGAATTTTTTTTCAGCCGAATAATTTCATTCCAATTTATTAGCATAAAAGAAATACTAATCTTTTATAAAGGGTTACATATTAAAATAACATTAACAAATATATAACTACTGTAATTATTGTTATTATTACATTTTAACCCATTACAAAAGTCAGTGTGTACCTCTCCTCCATGATACGGCACATGGTGTATATGGCACTGTGACCCAGGTGAGTTCCCAGCACTTTACGCATCAACTAGACACACAACCCGACAAAAACAACAACAGGAAGTCAAGGCCCGCTTCTGAAGCGCAGCATTAATGCGATAGATTAAACTCAGCTGAACACCTTCCAGCAGGATTCGCAGAACTCCTTCACGTTAACCGTTCGGCACAGCGTGATGATGAACACCGTCAGGGAGTCGGACGGAAGGCAGTTATAACAGACCACAGCGTCTAACACCTGCAGCGCCACCTACACACACACACACACACACAGATTCAGCCATCACTGCTTCAATGAGAATCCTGCAAGACTAAGACAAACACCACTTTACCTCAATATCTGTGGAGGAAGTCGTCCGGTTACACAGAAGGCAGACTTTCCTGTGAGAAATTAATCAGTGATGTTAGTGCATGTGAAAACTCTCTGCTGAATCAAAGACAAGCCGCACTCTTCTGGATTGTAGTGTATGCCTGTCTTAATGTATGCATTAAAGCTTTCTTACTGGACCATGAGGGAGACGTTCCCATCCAGGTAACAGGAGTTGAATTTGACCAAGTTCACAAGGACATGCAGGAAATCTGATGACAGACCGATGTCCATCCACAGCAGAACAAACCGAGCTGAGAGAGAATTAATTGAGTTGAACACAAACTAAGGTATTTTGAAAAATGCTGGAAACCAAACAGATACCGGTAGCCGGTATTTTTTCGAGGGCTACCGAGAACCGTGTTTGTTCCCTGAAACATTCTTCAAAGAGTAATATTTTCTGCTTGAAACCCCTTCTTTCTTAGGTGTACTATCTCTTTAAGGACGCCAGGATGAATCAGAGCGTGAGTGTGAAACGTACCGATCTCCTCCTCTAGGTAGGTGATGTCTTTCCCGTTCTCCGTGAGGGCCTTGAACACCTCCAGTCTCTCGGGTAGATCTTCATTAGAGGGCTGATAGTCCAGAATGATCTTGAAGAAGTACGCTCTCAGCGGACCCAAGCTCTCACCCTGCACAAGAAGATCACGAGGAACACATGAGGGGTGTTCGCCGCCACACACACGTAAGGAGCTCAAAATCTGCACCTGTCCCTGTATGATGGCTCGGAGCAGCACAAGCACTGCATGATGGGCTTCAGGCGGCTGCTCAGGCTGCATCAGGTCCTCCACGGCCTTCCACACGGCCTCCACCGCATTCTGAAGCACACAAAGAACCGCATTATTTTTTCTAGTAACGAGTCATCAAACAAATTAGCGTTTCCAAAATCGCTCCTCACCTCCTCAAACTTCTTGGACTTGGCGAGGTCGCACACGTGGAGGATGACTCTGATCCGCTGCTGGAGCGGGTACTCTGGAGTGAGTTCCTGAACGACAGGAAGAGAGAGATTATATGAGAAACACAAGGTCGTGGAGATGGTGGGAATGATTATTGGAGTGTCTCTGACCATCAAGATGTCCGTCGTGATGATGAACTCTGACGGTTTGCTCTCTGTCTGTTTGCTGTGGGGCCGAGTCGGACCGAGGCCAAAAATCCCTTTGACCCGGTCCCGCAGAGACTCTTTACTGGGCTGTTTATTCATCTTCACTCCTGCCAGAGACCCTGAATGACAGAGTGAGAGAGCTGGAGATCCACAATGAGCACAAAAGAGGGTCTGTAGGCTGTTTTATATGAACTTAACAGAAAAAAAAAGGAAAATTGTAAAAAAAAAAAAAAAAAATTAAATAATAAGTATGTAAATAAATTTATATTTTAAGATCTAGAATTTAAATATTTTTAAATGGTCTAAAATAATATGCATATAAAATGATTTTAATAATTATTATTCAATAGCAATTCTGCTATTATTATTATTATAAGCTTACTGGGCATTTTTCAAACCTCATTCCCCTGTTTTTTTTCTGCGTTTTTGATGCCTCTCAAAAAAATTACAAACAATTCATAAATTCAGTATGTTTTATATGTTATTTATTCTGTTTTATACATTCTACCTAGAAATAAGATGATAGCCTAATGTGAATTAATATTTAAATATTTCTCATGTAATTAAAGAAAGATTATCCAGGGGCCCCTTCATGTTGCTGGGACATAAAAGATTTTCCCATGTTATTTTGGGGTCTCTCTGTGGCATGTTATTTACTAGCACACTAAACCTCAGGAGATTCAAGCTCCTCAAGACCTCAAAACACTTATACTAAACCATAGCTCATTTTTAGGATAAAAAACAATCCGTTTCCATGATATATCGCCTCTTTTGACATGAAAACATGGCAGGAAAACAATGCACAGAAGTCAAACATCTGACACCTCGTGACAGTCCAGTCCAGTTCAGCTCAGCTCAGTTCAGCCCATGCAAAAAAAAGCCTGCATTTAAAAATGCACTAATTGACTGTACTGAAAATAAACACGCTAAATAAACACGCAAATCTCCGAATTGGTCAAATAAACAAGACTAAATAAATAAATAAGCCAGTGTCAATTCATAAACAACATGCCAATGCAGCAAACAAACACACTGTTATTTACCGTCTGCGGATAAAGAAGATGGGATGGTCTCGAGAACATATAACTAAAAGATAAAACTGAATCGCTCCCGATTTATGCATTTAATTGTCACGCAGGGTCTCAGCCAACAGAAGTGCCCCTGCTCTCACCAGCCCCCTTTACTGCCCCCCGGAAGTCATATTTAACACACGGGCATGCACTTCCTACAAAAACACGTCACGTGACTGCTGACGGGTGGGAATTGTAGTCCTGAGAGCCGAGAGCGCGCGTTGACTTTACGAGCGCTGGCGGTGTTCAGAAACTACACACTGTAATCGCTTATGAAACTGACGAGTCTGACTCAGAATCGGTTCTTTCGAACAGTTCGTTTTGGATGAGTCGATTCTGTGATTCAACATTCTCAGCAATTCAGACAGTTCATTGAAAAGATCCGACTCAAAAGAATGATTCATTCAGGAGTCGGGCATCGGTAATCGACAGCATGGACAGGGTTGTTGTGTTTGGGAGGTGTGTTTTTTTTAGCAAAACCTGAGATTATCTTTGTCACATTAATTAGTTTAGTTATCTAATGTCGGCACCAGTCCGGAATTTATGTGTTTATACATTTAATCGTTTTACTCTAAGAATGAATTCTCCATATTTCAGCGAATCAGTAGCTGTATTAGACACTTGCGCGACTGAATTTATGGTGATAAGCAATGCAAATAAAGGAGGAATTCGCAGGTTGGCATCCAGAATGGCTCAAGGGCTAAGATCAGAAGATGGTCCTCCAAAAGTGAAAGCAGAAGCTCACGAACAGAGTATTACACTTGCTGCACTGGAAACACATGCAGAAGCTCCAGCAGGAGCAGGTGAAGTTACATTTATTGATGTATGCTTTTAAAAATATTATTACTTTTATTTAACATTATTCTTTTTTGTACAGAGACTTGCAATAACACAACCACAAAAGTGAAAGAAGAAACCGATCAAGCCCCTTTGACGTCACCTAGAAAAGCAAGGCGGGGCCATGTGAAGGTGGAGTATGAGGAGGGGGAATGGGCGGAGCTAAAAAGGGAGCGCTGGGAGCCGCGTGATTGGATAACACAGCTGTCATTCATCAGGGAGATGAGGAGCAAACAGGATGCTCCCGTGGACAACATGGGAGCAGAGAAATGCTACGACACCGAGGCCCCACCTGAGGTGAGCAAGAACCAATCACAGATCACCTGAGGTGACCAACAGCCAATCAAATTTCTCGTTTTTTTTCTCAGGTGCGTCGTTACCAGGTGCTGATCTCCTTAATGCTGTCCAGTCAAACGAAAGATCACGTGACGGCCGGCGCTATGCAGAGGTTACGTGAGCATGGACTGAGCGTGAACGCCGTGCTCGAGGTGGACGATGAGACTCTGGGTAAACTCATCTACCCCGTGGGATTCTGGAGGGTAAATGACATATGAGTTCACATCAGTATAATCAGAGCAGCAGATTTCAACAGTCAAGAACTCACAAACCTGTCCTCAGACAAAGGTGAAGTACATCAAACGGGCCACGGCTCTGATCCAGCAGGAGTTCGGCGGAGACATTCCTGACACGGTGGAGGGTCTGATGCGTCTGCCAGGCGTCGGCCCCAAGATGGCCCACCTGGCCATGGACATCGCCTGGGACCGGGTGTCAGGCATCGGTAAGGGGGAAGTGAAAGGGAAGTGAAATTGCTGTCTGTTCTGATCTGAGTCATATTGCTATCATTTTCTAACCTAGTGAGACATACAGATTTTGGTGAAACGTCAGTAAATTAACAGCAAATTTTTATTTTTGCTGAACTGTCACTTTAAGTGTTATTGTGTGTGTGTGTGTGTGTGTGTAGGCGTGGACACCCACGTCCACCGGATCTCCAACAGACTCAGATGGACCAAGAAGCAGACCAAGACACCAGAAGAGACTCGGAGAGCTCTCGAGGAGTGGTTGCCACGGTAACCTCTATTTTCGGTCTTGTTGTTGCTAACATTCATCTCTACAAGATAACATTGCAACAATTTGCAAACCGATTTAATGTCTCCCCTCCTCTCGCAGAGATCTGTGGAGTGAGATCAACTGGTTGCTGGTTGGCTTCGGGCAGCAGGTGTGTTTACCTGTCGCTCCGCTGTGCTCCGTGTGTCTCAATCAGCACACCTGCCCCTCCGCCCACAGATCCACTCCCAAAAAGAAGCTCAAACCCAGCCCAGCGAAACCCACTGCTAATGGTCCCAGTGACAGACCAGCATCGCCAGCAGCACAGGTCAAAGAAGAGCCAGTGCAATCATCCCTATCTCGGAGGAAGAAGAACACAGTCAAACAGGAAGTGCCAGGAAACCAGCTACAAGAAGAAGACGCTCCATCTGTCAGAAAGAGAAGCAGGAGGAAAGAGCAGGAGCACAGCTGAACAGACCTCCGTCTTCGTGAAGGACAGTCTTAGATTCAGTTTCATTGAAGTAGTGTTTAAATGCAAAACAAACATCACACTGATGCATTTAGTAGATTTTCTATAAAATAAACTAAAATGTAAAATATAAAACTTTTAATGTTTTGTTTTAGTTTTACATTAAATGACATTGTTCAGAAAACTATATAGATTGGGTATTATTCAAAAATGTGTATATATATATATAATGTTTATATGTGCAGACAGTACACTAGTATTAAATATTAGTGCATATTAATGTAGTACCATAATATTTATTTATTTATTTATATGAAATTACGATTACCATATATGTATTTTTTTAAAGCTGAATTTTCAGCATTATTACTCCAGTCTTGATTCTTCAGAAATCATTTTAATGCTGCTTTTTTTTAAAAGCAGTGTTTTTTAATGTTGTTTCATTTAATTGTTTATTTTTTGTCAACACTAGAGGGCAGAACGTCCAAACAAAAAACCTATAAAAAGACCTATAACAACCGTGTTTACTTGCGCACAGGCTTTTATAAGTAACAGATTACAATACATTTAGCAATATGCATTAACTGTACGCGTTGTAATGTTTTCCATCTGAACGGTTTGTGTTGCAGATTTGCAGTTGAACGCGTGGGAGCAGTGGGTGATGTATACTGTGTAGATCATCACTGCTCAGGTCAGCTGTGTTATTGAATCAGTGCGGGTTGCGTGAGCTGATCCCAGATCTGTCCATAAAACACGCGTGAAGAGGAAGAGTTCCGCGTGGATATCTGTGACTTATCCAACATCTGATCTCTCCAATCCTCCCTCTCTCTCTCGCTCTCTCTCTCTCTCTCTCTCTGTCACACACGCACAGTCTCATCCTCTTCCACCTGTTCCGTTTGCGTGTTGCGTGCAAAGATACTGCCACACTATTACTGATCGATTAGATTATAAGAGGAATAATCAGGACGCTGGGCTGGAGGAACGGCTACTAAACTTACTGGACTTTATTTGGGTATTTTTAGCTTCTGTAGACCTATTTGGGGGTGTTATATTTATATATCACATTTTTTAATTCGTAAAAAAATAATTTCGCACCGTTTGGATGTTGTCTTTTAAATAATAACAACGCCTGCAGGCTCAGCATGTGGAATAATGCATCCTCAAAAACTTTATTAAAACTCATGCGGTTATTATAGACCAGTCTATGTTTCTGCTGTGATTGAACTGCTGTTGGATATGGCGAACACTCTGGAGAGGGAGATTCTGGAGCGGGAGCTCCGTCCGCGGCTCTGTTATTTGACTAAAGGAGATCGGGGCTACGGGTTTCATCTGCACGGCGAGCGCAGCCGAGGAGCGCAGTTCATCCGCAAGATCGAGCCGGGCTCCCCCGCGGACCTGTCCGGTCTCAAGTCCGGCGACCGGGTGGTGGAGGTGAACGGAGAGAACGTGGAGGGAGAGACGCATCAGCAGGTAACGAGAGAGGGGAACCTGTTGGACCACTTCAGCTGGGACACAAATAGGGATGTGTCTCACATCCTAGTGAGCTGCTTACCTAGACAGCATTTTCTGGGAATCCTACTGATTCCTTTGAACGTTCCAAATGCGCGCAGAGCTGTCTATATAGGGATCTTTCTGTGTTTTCAGACGCAGCCAGCGTGTTATTCCACACGGAGGTGACAGTCTTAATGTATATTTGTTTAAGATTGTATCATTGTGTGTTGATGTTAAGAAAACACTTCGACACCTACGAAACGTCCCCTCCACCCTTACAAACACTTAAAGTTTATCATAGTTACTGTAAAACCATAATAAACGGACGTGGATCCTCTTAAAATCGTGCAAAATGCTTACTTCTTACTCTAATGCCAACTTAAAACATTTAAAATAAAAGTAGCCTACTGTTTTAACATAGTAGGGTACTGTAAACAAAATGCCAGTACCGTGGTGAATGACAAATTCATACTACAGCATTTATATGGTAGGGACTTTCTTATTGGTACAAAAAGTGAAGAAAAATATATATTCCAATGCCTTTGTCTTTCTAAGAGTAACTCAAAACTTTCGTGTTTTCTTGGCTGACTTTGTATACACATCCAAACCCTGCTGAAAACAGCATATGCTTGAAACTGAATGCTGGTTCTTTGCTGGTCTTAAGCTGCTCAAACCAGCTCAAACTAGCATCCCAGCTTTAAAACAGCTGGGTTTTTTCAACAGGGAAACTTTTGCATCCCCCTGTTAAATCTTTGCATGAAAACATCTTTCATGCCCCTTTGGATAAACTTTGTGTTCATGCACAAAACGTTTGCTTTCTCCTTTTAGACTTTGCATGCAAAACTTTTGCGTTCCGTTTCACCCGCGCAGCTTTTGCGTTTTCATGGAAAACTTTCTTCACATACAGAAATCTTCCTTTGCAATGTTTGCAGTGTCCAGAGGTTTTGCGTTTCCCCTTTGCATTCAATCGATAAACTTTGTGTTTGTTTGCAAAAGTTGTGCGTTCGTCTGATAAAGGGTTTGGGTGAGTGTTATGCTCTGTGTGTCTCAGGTTGTGCAGAGGATCCTGGAGGTGGAGCACCGCACCAGGCTGCTGGTGGTGGACCGGGTCACCGATGAGTTCCTGAAGTTTCACGATCTGCCGTGTACGGAGGACAGGGCGATTGAGATGGGCTCTCTGTCCTCTCGCTCCTCAGCAGCGTCCTCTCCCCGCGCCTCCCCGAGAGACTCCGCCACTCCTCCCTACAGCAGACAGAGCTCAGAGGGCATTTTTATTAATAAGGTGAGAACACCCATAATTCTTGCCGAGACATCAGACTGTGCTGATGGTTTCTGGATCACTGGAAACATAACATAGTGGTATGTTATAGAGACATGCTGTCTCTTTCTCTGTATAAGAACTTCCCTCATATTGGAGAGGAAGTCCAGGAGGAAATCCAGCCCAGATAGAGGAGCAGAGTGTTATATTTAGATCATACACAGGCATGGGAATCAAGAATTCAAAGCAACATTTACAAAAGAAAAAAAAACAGATCCAAGTGGAAGTATTCTGGATCTGCTCATAATGGAGATCAGCTAGTCAAATTAGGCGTGTGAACAGAGCCAGGTTATGTGACTTTTCTGGAAACCAAAACCATGCAAAGCAGGGTTCTTAAATTAAACATTAACAAAAAAAATCATATATCAATGATACAAAAATAATCAGGTTAAACATGGCTTCATAATCAGCAAGTACAAACTGACCACAGTGTGTTTAATGGAGGGAGTTATTAGCATGTAAGACAAGCAAGCTAAGAACTGAATGGATTTTGGAGTTTATGCAAATTATTTGATGCAGTATATCTCACAATGATTCAAGTCAGCCATGTCCCAGATTACTGTATGTGCAGTAAAACATGAGGGATGCATGTAATCCACACACGCCTGCCCTCCATCAGGAGCTTCACCTGGAGCTGTCTAAGCTCTTTACAGATCTGGATGTGTCCCATGTGTGTGGTGTGTTGACACCTGCCCAGGTAACAGACGGCTGCCGGATCAGCACACAGCAAGAGTCCTGTAAACAACATAATCAGGAGATGGTCTTGCAGTCATGTTTTAGTTTTATTGTTAGCTGCAGTGGGATTTTGGGAATTTGTCTGGACAGTTTTTATTATAAGTCGGATTGGATTTGTCTAAAAGAAGAAAGTCACATACACCTAGGATGCTTCAAAGGTGAGTTAAAAACAGGATGATTTTAATTTGGGGGTGAGCTGTCTCTTTAACAAGCAGCAAAAAGTAGCTAAAAGTGTTTGTATTCCAGGTTTTGCATTTCTGCAGTGTGAAGTCCTTCCAAGCTGAGTCTGGGGATTCATAATCGTTATGCTTTTGGATCAAAAATCATTGGCTGTGATTGGTTTTAATAAATCTGGCTCTTAATTCTGATTGAATAAGATGCATTCACAACCATCAACAACCTGAACTAAACTACTCTTCTGGTTTATTGCTTTCACTTGATTTTGTAGTTTAAGGTAGATTTTTTGGATTATTGCACCAAAGCGGAGAGTGATAACATCTACCGGTGCCGGACCGAAGGCTAGTTTGACTGTGGTTTAAGTCATGTAAATGATGAGTAGGTTGTTTCGTGGCAAACAACAGTTTCAAAGCAGCTTCCCCAAAGCCAACACAAACAATACTGCCTTTCACATGCTGGACCACAGAGAGTACAGAAGCACCGGCCGCAGCCGTTCAGTTGAGTTGAATGTCTTCTTCGCTGTGTTCTGGTAGAGTCCCAGCAGCACCGGAGGAGTGATGAACGGCTCTCCGCTCTACAGAGCTCATGCCCGTCTGTCGTCGCCCGTGTTTCTCCCGCTGCCGTCACCCGGTGAACATAGGACTGAAGCGGAGGCCGAACCCTTCACCAAACTCAGCGTGGAGCCCACAGTGGAGCGTGAGCGCAGCGGATCACAGACCAGCACACAGGTGAGGTTAGGCAGCAGGCCCTTCATGTCTGACCCGATTACACACTCGGGTGGTTCCACAGTGATGCTGTAGAAGAACCAGTTCTCCAGAGAGCCTTTCAGTGAACAGCTCCTAAAAGAACCACTTTGAAGAACATTTAAAAAAACAAAACAAAAAAAAACGTTTTTTTCTGAATTTAAAAGGTTCCATAGATTTCAAGGTTCTTTTTAGAACCATTGAGGCCTGTAAAGAACCTTTATTATTAAGAGTGTAGGACTAGTATCGGTGCACTTTTAAAAATAAAGGTGTTATAGAAGAACCTCTTTCTCTAAATGGTTCCATACCATCTGAAGAACCTTTACAAAAGGTACTTTATGGTAAAAGAAGGTTCTTCAGATTATAAAAAGGGTGAGAAAGAGATGGTTCGTTTCAAACACTTTGATATTTAAGATATTTATTTGAAAGAGCAGTTAGTTTGAATAGACCTGGATACGGATAGTACAGTATAAATGTATAAACATCTTTCCAAAATGCTTTTACATATCCAAGAATTTAGAGATAGTATGTTGTTATTTCTCATGCCAATCATAAAAGAGATCTGCCTTAAATTTACAGTACTACCTTATACATTACAGTTCAAAAGCCAGTAAGATTTGATATTTCCAAAAACACCAAGGCTGCATTTATTGAATTAAAAGGACAGTAATAATGTAAAATATTTAAACTGTTTTCTGTTTGAATGTATTTTAAAATGTAATTTATTCCCATGATCAAAGCACATGATCCTTCAGAAATAAGTCTAATATGCTGATTTGATGTTCAAGAAGCATTGCACATTATTTTCATCAGTGTTGAAATCAGCTGTGCTGCTACATATATATTTGTGAAAACAATACTTTTTTTCTTTCTGATGTTTTCAAAAGAACAGCATTTATTAGAAATAGATATCTTTAATAAGCATAACTATGTAATTGCATGTACTGTTAGTTTAATGCATCCTTGCATTATTTACATTTAATTAGATTTATTAAACGCAATCTTTCCGAATAAAAATATCCATTTCATATTTTATTAGTATTATTATTCATTAAAAGAAAATCGTAGTGACCCCACACTTTTGAGTGGTAGTGTGTGTATGTATATGTAGGTTAAATATGCATGGAAGCCTTAAAGGCACAGTACCAAAATCAGCTTGTTTATTAAAATGAATTATTGTTGTTTTGTGCAAGAAATCTTAACTTACATTATATACAGTAAAATGTGTGTAAACATGTAAAGGAGGTAAAAATAGCTCCTATAAATAGTTTCTGCAGTGCAGGACCAAAGCAAACTAGTTCTGACCCCTTTAAGTGAAACTACATTTGCATCTCTCTCCGTCTCTTTTCTTTCATTTGTTGTCCTCATCTTCTCTCTCTCTCTGACCTTAATTCTCATTTACCTGCTTTGTGTTCCCACTCTCTGCTCCTGGGTGTCTGATTTCTGGGTATTTTCCCAGAATTCAGTGAGAGTGTTGTGTGTGTGTGTGTGTGTGTGCAGGATTAGATTAAACGGCGTCTCAGCCTCAGGAGCTGAAGCACATGTGTGTGTAAGGCGAGGTTCTTCAGTCACTACCCCATGGGACACAAACAGACACCACCCTTGTATTGTCTTAGAACAGGAAGTGACATGGTGTCTCACAGAATGTCCCTTATTCCTGTTGGGCGTATTTCACTTCTTGAAGGAAATGAGCCAATGGTCACGCACACATGCTCGTGCATGGCCCAGGGTCGTGCGTGTATCGTATCATACACCGCATGATAACAGACAGGGTGGTTTGTTCCTTTGTCTTTGGACACAAACGTTGCACAAATGCAGGCGTAAAAGCCACGTAAAGGTACTTGATAAAGGTCTGCTTGTGCGGCAACAAAAATGCATAAAGTGGGCGATAGTTTTCTTCAAATGTCTGTCATTTAACCATTTATTATCAAGGCACTAATTGACCTGAATGAGAAAACTGACTGTTTATATTAATGTCCTCTTCACTGAGAATGCAACACCTTAACATAGTTAAAAATTATTTATTATATTAATAAAATGCCATTTTTGCCTTTTAAGTAGTGCTGTAATTAGTTACATAACTGTGTATATTTATTAGGTATATATAAACACACACACATGCATGTACAGTATATATTTCTGAAAAATGTTTATATATTAAATATTTATTTATAATTTAAATTATATTAATATAAATGTAAATACATCTAAACATTTTCCAAATAAATGCTGCGTGTTTTATATATATAATAATTTACACACACACATATATTTTGCAAACAAAAACTTTTATTTTATGTATGTGATTAATAGTTTGACAGAACTAATTTTAATAAAATCAAAAAGATTATTTTATCAAACTACATTACATAAAATTGTAATGTAATTAAAAACAAATTATTACTAGTGAGTTCTTGTGTAGACTACTGGAGGCTAATTAGTTAAAAATAGTCAAAAATAATAATAAAAATAAAGAGTCGTGTATTTTATTGATAGGCATGATTATTATGCAAATTATTATTTTTAATTAATTATAAAACAAAAGTGCATCTGTGTTTTTTTAGTGAGATAAATGACTAAATTATTGCATAATAACGTGTAATGTAATGAAAGAGAGTTTCATCCAAAATTAAATATATATTAGTGAGTAGAGTAAAACTGAATCAAAATAATTGTTTATTATTGCATTAACTTAGTACTTGAACAGCTAATGCTTGTAATGTGAAATACATTGTTTGTGATTATTAATTGCTTAATTAATACTAGAGCATTTAATTGCATAAAGTCTGAGCTACAATGCATTTTATTCTGATAGGAAGTAGACCATCTGACCAACATGTCAAATTATCAGTTGCAGTTTTCTTGCAAGCAAAAAATAAATACATGAAATTAATATGAATGGTAATGCTGCCTCTGTTAACTGTCATACAGAAAACGTCCTATAAAGATGAACAATTCAATATAGATTATTTCACGCATTGAGTAAATATACAGAATAAAGGCTAAACCTTAAATGACTCTCATCTGTTTATCTCATTTTTAGAATTTAAAGGGAAAGTTCAAGCAAAAATGAATCTAGCCATTGAAGTTCATAGTATGGAAAAAATACCATGGAAGTCAATGGTTTGTTCGCCAGCGTTCTTCGAAAATATCTTTTCTTGTGTGTTCAACAGCAGTACAGTGGTATGACGAGTAAATGACTCTTTTTTTTTTCATTATTTAAAATAAAACATTTTAATTCCATTCATAGTTTTGCACTTTTTTTATTTAAGAAATAAACCAATGCAGCGTATCATTGACATTTGAGAAGTTAGTGTTTTAAGCTTATTGATGTTGTTCGTGTAATTTAACAATGGTACTGTATAAGCAGCAGTCAGTGTAAAACTCTTGTAATAATTGTATTTATAGGAATAGATCACTCTAAAATGAAAATTCTGTCATCGTTTACTCACCCTCAAGTATTTCCAAACCTGTTCAGATTTCTTTGTTCTGCTGAACACAGAGGAAGATATTTTGAAGAAAGTTCAGAAGAATTCTGTAAAGAAGCATTTTTGATCAGTTTATTTTAAGCTTGATTCCTCTGTAGTTACATAGTCTACTAAGACCGACGGAAAATATGGCTAGGAACTGTACTCTCAAGAAGTCAAGTTTTAAATAGCAAAAGTATCGAAACTCTTTGGTCATTTTTGAGCGAGATGCTAACGGTCTAATCAGATTCAATGATCTATGCTAAGCTAAGCTAAAAGTGCTGCCGTCAGACCCGGAGATCAGTTAAATGGATTGAAGACCTGAACTGTTGAACTCTAGGGGATATGGAAAATTAGCCTATTTTCAAAAAAAGTGGAGTGTTCGTTTTAATAATTGCAATTACAATTTCATGGGAATAATCAACAATTATGATTTTTGTCGTGATCGTGCAGCTCTATTTGTTGTCCTAAACGTGCGCTAGAGTTGTGTTCTCGTTCTCTCTCAGGAGGAGACTGTGTTGGAGAAGGATGTGGTGACGAAGGACCTGCGTCCGCGCTTGTGTCACCTGACCGTCAGCGAACAGGGCTACGGCTTCAACCTGCACTGTAAGAAGTCTCGCGCGGGTCAGTTCATCCGCTCGGTGGACCCTGACTCTCCGGCGGAGCATTCCGGCCTGAGGCCCAGAGACCGGCTCATCCAGGTGAGGAGGAGGAGGAGGAGGGCATGCGATTACAGCCCAGATTAGCAGCACTGGAGCAGATTAGAGTCAATTTCTGAAGAGAGCCAGATTACACTAATAAAGAGAACCGCTGCTTGCTTCTTGAGATGAGCGTCCCAGTTTAGAGCTGTGTGTGTGTGTGTGTGTGTGTGTGTGAGATGCCGTGATCGTCACAGATCGCAAATCCACCCTAATAGATTTAATTTGAGCTGTTTTCTGTAATTATCACAGACAGATCGGTAATTATGACTGACAAACAGTGTTTAGTTCACTCAGCAGTGTTTGTCTCAGTCGAATATTATTAGCTAATCATTTATTTATATAAATGAAGCTCCATTTCAACAAAATGTTTACATTTTTTAAGAAATTTACATCACATATGTAGTCTGTGGGTTAAGCTCCAAAAGTTATGGAACAACATTAATAATAATTTAATAATATAGTACATTAACAATTAATTATGAAAATGGAACAATGAATTATATCATTTAATTTAAAATGATAAATTATTTATATTAATGCATTATTATTATTATTAGTGCTGTCAAGTAATTATTCATAATTATTCCCTAAATAAATGTTTTTTAACATAATATGTGTGTTTGCTGTGAATATTTATTATGTATATATAAATACAAACACATATATATATATATATTTATATTTAGAAAAATGTTGTTATAAAAAAAATGTTATATATAAATTTATTTATATATATAAAATATAAAAATATATTTGAATTTAAATATTTTCAAAATGTATATGTTTGTGTATATTTATATATACATAATAAATACACAGTACAAACACATATATTATGTAAACAAAAGTTATTTTAGTATTAACCATTGGGCAGCAGTTATTATTATTATTATTATTATGTGCTTTCTTGTAGCTCAAACATTAAGGCCAAACAATCTAAATTAAAAATCTAATTTAATGTTTAAAAATCATGTAATTTCAACGTTTGGATTTGCAGTACAAAGTGACATTAGGATGAAAACAAAATGCAAGACGTATTTTAGACGTGGCACTTTATGAATAAGATTCTTCAGAAGTGTAGTGATTTGTTTGTGGCGCACTTTATTAGGAAGTCATTGACAAACCCTTTTATTATTTGCCATTTAAACACCTTCCTCCTGTTTGAGCATCAGGAAGCCTCAGACTTTCACATACACTACATCAGTCTCTGTGTTTGACCGGCTACAGGAACCTACACACCCCAAACTCTATTCTCAGACAGAGACAGAGAAAACATGGCAGATGAAAGTTTGTTATGTAAGGCTTCTTCAAAGAGAGGAAGAGGAAGAGGCAGCGCCACAGAAAGTGGGAGTAATGTGGCCTCACACTCCACCTGCTGGACAAACACTGACCAACACAGTGTATTCAATTGTAATATTTAGTATATTATAATAAATGAATATAATCAACACTAAATAAATAGTGCATAATATAATACATTAATAAATATAATGAATAATATAATAAATAATATAGTTAAGTATTTCTTCTTTTGAGTTCCCTTGGTTCAACCTCTCTTCCATCTCTCTTAGTTTTAAAGATATGCATAATTTAATAACATTTTATATATTTTAATTTTCTTAATTAGAATAATATAATATTTTATTATGTAATATAAATTTGTATTTAAGTTAATTTTAAAATACTCTAATATTTATTTTTATTTGAGTAGAATTACATTATATATTTGTATGTAATATCAAAGTCATATTTTATCTAGGATATTATAATAAATAAATGTAATAATATAAAATATAGCATAATAATATATTACTATGCAATATACAAATAATATTTTATTTATCATACAATAAATTAACATAATTATGGAGGGCCAAATTACTCAAAATTAAATGATTAAAAAATTTTATAAAAATTTTATGTATGTATAATTAAATCAATGTATATGCATTTAATTATTTTATTATGTATTTAATGATTTATTTATATATTTCAAATGTATTTATTGAGTACTTATCATAGTCTCCTCATAATAAATATATACATGTAAATATTTATGAAATCTATACTGTATGTGTGTCTTTACATACATATATATACAGTACACACAAATCTATTATGTAAATCAGAACTTTGGTTTTGGATGTGATTAATCTGATAAAGGTTATATTTGTATTATGTGTGTATGTTGTGCTGTTCTATTTAGAGTTTCTCTGTTTTTTACTGTAGCTTGAGTCGAGCGATCTTGTGATCTGTGTAGTACCTGTGTGCAGGTGAACGACACGAGCATCGATGGTCTGCGTCACGCTGAGGTGGTGTCTCTGATCCGAGCGGGCGGCACACACACGCGTCTGCTGGTGGTGGATCCCGAGACTGACGAGCTCTTCAACCGGCTGGGCATCCAGCCCACATCCATTCATCTGAAAGGTACAGTGTGTTTTCCCATGGGATTCTCCTACATGTGTCCGGGAGCTCTGGGACAGTCCTCAGAAGGAAACCAGACGGAAAAGATTTTCTACCTGTGTTCACTTCATGCAAAACACGGCTGAGGCAAACATCAGTAACGTTCAGAAAGGCAGAGTTTTGCGAGGTGTCAGTAGTTCTCTTAATGGTTAATCTCTTTCAAACAGAGGACTGTGTGGACGGGCCGATCATAGAGACATATGCATCCACACACAGCCCTGTGTCTTCTTCACCCAAGAGCTCTCCACCAATCATCAACATCACATTGACTGACCCACCAATCAGCAACGGCTCCCCGAGACACCAGAGTCACAGGAGCTTCTCGTCCAGATCCACCCTATCAGAGACCAGCACTGAAATCAGTAGCTTTGACACAAGCAACAAGGTGTGAGTCAAATCACTGGGCCTTAGTTATTTTTAAAATATATATATATACAGCTATTCATCTTAACATCAGTAGTTGTTGAAAAATAATATGTATTCATATGGTAAATGTCTATATATTAGTGCTGTCAACGGATTAATCATGATTAATCACATCAAAATAAAAGTTTTTCTTTATATAATATATTTG
>JAUCNO010000342.1:58691-72047 GCA_032353835.1 Enteromius viviparus
TTAAGGTTATCCACTAACTTACCCTTAAACTTACCCGGGTATGTCACATAACCTGCTTTCTGGAATACCCCCCTGGACTGAAAAGGCTTTGGTTTACTTGATTTTCCACACATAATTGTTTTTAAGCAAAACCATGATAAAGTGCTAGTTTCAAATAATCCATCAGGCCTTAGAGAAAAGTGTATTTGTAATTGTGTCAATCATCATTGCTTTGCATTGCATTTTACAAAGACATATTTGGAAATATAAAGTGACAACTAATATTTAAATGCTTTTTAACTAGTCTGTTTACTATTATAAAGATATCACTGATTTACATTACAAGCTATCAGAATTTCCTCTTGCTTTTTGTCTATATAAATATAAATGACTACAAAAATGGCATAATTTGCTCAGTTAGGTCCTTTTTTCTTCAAAAAAATAAAAAAACTATGTTTCTGATTAGAATTCCACATGTAAGGCTTTACAGGGTTAAATCTCACCTGCGTGTTGGCTGACACTTCCTCTTCTGCTCATGCTGATGCTTCCTCGTCTGCTTGTGTTGGCGCTCCCTCTTCTGCTCTGCATTTCTATCACAGAGCGACTTTCTGAGCGCTGAAGTGCCGGTTCCAGTCGAGTCATGCTTTAGGTTTAGTTTAGTAACAGTTGCACCTTTAGATTGAGGACGAGTTCTTCAGGTCCACTCTTTGTTCTAGAGATGTTGCTTGTGCTGCACATTAATTTTTTTATGTTATCCATGAAATAAGGCAGCATGGAATTCAATGTAACTATAAAATGATATAATATGATATTAAATTGATATTTTTTAGTGCTTGTCCCTGGTTACCGAAAAATTGATTAGTAGTAGATTACAGCAGATGGCACAACACTCTTCATCTTCATCCATTATCTGAATTAGACATGGTCAAATAACACATTGACGTATTTCTAACAGTGTTCAACTCCATAGCTTGAGGAGAATGATACTGATCTTAAGAAGCAGATGTGTGCCAAAATGTGAGGTTGTGTAAATTGTGTTCTCACTGCACTGATCGTGATCGTTAACCATAAGATGCACAGAGATGCACAAACAAACCATCTGGCCAGTGATGACCTTCACTTCAATTTTTTTTTTTATTTTAACAATTCTTTTTTTTTTTATTACAATGTCTAGAATGCAAATGAATTTTTAAGATCTGATTAAGTAAAATTTGAGTCATTTTGTTGTGTTTTTTATTTTTTTATTTTTAAGTTGTCTGATTTTTTTGTTTTTATTAAAATTTAAATAAATGTACTTAAATTTCTATTTTAGTTTGATTTATTACAGTACACAAGTACACCAATAGTAAAAACTAAAAAAATTTAAATATTGCTAGCTGAAATGAAATTAGAAGTATTATATTTTATTTTATTGTACTTTATGTTTTTAAAAAATATATTGTTTTATTTTTAGGTTTATCTAACAATAATATTTTGGGCACCTATCAGATTTTCCTCATTATTCCAGATTTTTCCTTGTAAATCTAAACTTGTTTGGTTGTTTTTTGTTTTGTTTTATTGTTTTGTTTTTTAGACAGAAGAAACTTTATTGCCATATCCATTTATTTTTTTGCATGTGATCACATTTTTGGTATTAACAAACCATTAACTATGTTTGCCTCAGTAAACTCCTAATCTGTTGCTTGTTAATAGTTACCAAGGTAGTTGTTAAGTTTAGGTATTGGTAGGATTAAGGATGTAGAATATGATCATGCAGACTGTGATTTATTAGGACTAATAAACAGCCAATGTGTTAATAATAGCCATGCTAGTAAGCAGCCAGTTAATATAACTACCTCTTTATTACCTGTTTCTTGTCTTGTCACCGTCAATCTGTTGCACTGCAAAGCTTTGTCACAAAAACAAATTCCTCGTATGTGTAAACATACCTGGCAATAAAGCCCATTCAGATTCTGATTCTGATTCTGAATATTGAGAACTCATTCCTAAACTACAGTAAATGCTTCCTAATCTAAAGTGTTACTTCGCATGTAAACCATAAAATTCATTTTTATGTTATTTTTGTTTTATTGTAGATCATCTGGTTACTCTGAAGCCCCTTCAACTCCACAATGCACACACTAAATTGTTAAGAGACAAAGTAGCGAAGAACAAATTGACATCCAAGTGTCTGCTTGTTCAGGACACATCACCTTAATTTCCCTGATTGGCAGATTGTGAAGGAATCCAAGTGCTGTTGAATAATTTACATCTCTGAGGTGAAGGTAGAGACTTTTAACTCCTAAATACAGCGATAAGTGCAATCTTAGCAGGATCTGTACCAGAAACAGGATATTTTAATGTAGCTCGTGGGTTAAACAAGTTCCTAGAGGCTTAAAGGTTAGATGGTTTTTATGCCAGAGCCAAGCAATTTTACGTTTCACAATAACTCAGTTTAACATCTACATACATGTATGAGACGTGAGCTTACAGCACAGACATGCAAGGTGAGCATGAACCGAAATAATGATCAATTACCAGCAGAGGTGCACAGATAAAACACTCCACAAACCTTCTCAAAGTTCCCGAGGCTTCACTATTGCCCTTGCCAGCGTCTTGTATCTCTCCTTCTTCTCCCCATCTCTGTGGCGTTCCTCCTCTGGCTCTTTCCTTCATTACTTTAGGAGCGGCAGGTGTAACTCAAGCTAGACTCTGCCTCTCCTCATGACTATTTCATCACACCTGCTCTGTCCCTGTTGCACTCGAGTCTACTTCCTTGTTCTCCTGTTCCCAGTTCACATGTTCTTCTTCTCGTCCTCTGTGTTCCTCGGTTATTTCCAGCTCTGGCTCCTGTTCTTCTCCGGTTAGTTTTTCACCTGGCTGGTACCGGCGCATCAGTAACCAGTGTCAGTGGACGTGAGCCGAGCTCTCACAGGAAGCTCAGTTGGACATGACTGATGACTTTGCGATTCGAGTCTGCTGCTGTTTCGTATTTTATTGCGGTGTTGTGCTGGAATATTGTGTTACCGTCTGATCCCTGAGGACTCTACATGATCGGCTCATTAAAATGCAACGGGATCACAGAGCAAACCTCTTATTCTGCTCTTTGTTTTCCATGAAGTCACACTGATGGCAGATCGAGCTCTAGTGCTAATTGAAGTGGAGAACACTTGGCCAGCTTGATCTTGGGTTGCACTTGCCTTCTGATGAAAGCTGTGTTACGATTCCATTATAATTGTATTGTAAAGGCCACACCCAAATTTAAACTTTAGGAACCAAACATTAAACCGTTTAATTTGGTTGCACACTTTCTAAAGTAAGTGGTGTTTGTCCTTGTGAAACATCACCATGATGCCGAAATGTTTTGGATGGTTGCTAGGGTGTTGCTATGAAGGTGCTCTGAGTGGTTGCCAGGGTGTTGCTATGATGTTGCTAGGGTATTCTCAGTGATTGCCACGGAGTTGCTATGAAGGTGCTTTGAGTGGTTGCCGGGGTGTTGCTATGATGTTGCTAGGGTATTCTCAGTGGTTGCCAGGGTGTTGCTATGAAGGTGTTCTGAGTGGTTGCCAGGGTGTTGCTATGATGTTGCTAGGGTGTTCTCAGAGGTTGCCAGGGTGTTGCTATGAAGGAGCTCTAAATGGTTGCCAGGGTGTTGCTATTATGTTGCTAGGGTATTCTCAGTGGTTGCCAGGGAGTTGCTATGAAGGTGCTCTGAGTGGTTGCCAGGGTGTTGCTATGATGTTGCTAGGGTATTCTCAGTGGTTGCCAGGGAGTTGCTATGAAGGTGCTTTGAGTGGTTGCCAGGGTGTTGCTATGATATTGCTAGGGTATTCTCAGTGATTGCCAGGGAGTTGCTATGAAGGTGCTTTGAGTGGTTGCCAGGGTGTTGCTATGATGTTGCTAGGGTATTCTCAGTGATTGCCAGGGAGTTGCTATGAAGGAGTTCTGAGTGGTTGCCAGGGTGTTGCTATGATGTTGCTACAGTTTTCTCAGTGGTTGCCAGGCAGCTGCTATGAAGATCTTTTGAGTTGTTCCCTGAGTGTTGCTATGCGGATGCTAGATGATGTTTCTAGGGTGTTTTGAATGGGTGCCAAGGTGTTGCTATAAAGGTTGCTAGGGTGTTCTAATATTGTTTTCTGGGGAGTTATCTTAAGGTTGCTAGTGTGTTATGAGTGGTTGCCAGGCTGTTGCTATTAAGTGGTTGCCTTGGTGTTACTATAAGGTTGCTAGGTGTTAGCAGTTTAAAAAAAACTCTAACTTTAAATATGAGGAGTAATAATAATTGTATAATATAATTGTGTTATAAATTGTATAAAAAGTGATTGTTCTCGGAATGAACATCTAAATCAATTGAAATACCTTATAGAGCTTAGTTTTAGGTTACATTGCAAAATATCAGAGTAGACCAAGAGACGTGAGCTGAAGGGTCTCCATTGTGTCTCTCCTTCATGGCCATGTGGGGTCTAGCTGGTGTTTTCTGCCTGCAGGACGCTTTGACACAGGAGGACAGACAACATCTGTCGTTCTTTGCCCCCTCCCTTCCCTCCATTCATAGGCACACACTGCCTCTCCCAAATGGTGCCCTTTTGTATCGGCTATTGTCCGCTGCTACATTGTGTGACTCTGCCTGTTCCCCAGAGCTCCATTGATGAGTGTTGTAATAGACCTCAGCCAGAACTCCTCTGAACTTCTCCTCGAGCTTAATGTTTAGCCATAAAGGCTCAACAAAAGACATTTTGTTCTGTAGCTGCATCGGTGTTAGGATACAAAATCTCATACAAACTTTCTCTAAAATAGCTCAAGAGAACATAATTAAAAAATGTTTTGTTTTTGGTTATCGTTTTGGTTGTTGTTATGTTTGAAATCAAGAAAAGCTTTCCCGCCAAAACACCTGCCAAATAGTTTCATCCAGTTAGGAAATGTGCCAACTAGTTCAGGTTTCCCCCGCCCTTCCAAAAGTCTTAAATTTCTCCCTCTAGTCTGTTTGGAAAACTTGTAAACATCCTGCAGCTATTTGACGGCGTTTCTCAAAGGCCCTTCTCTTGAGCGATGCACCCGCGGCAGGCAGAATGTGGGGTAAAGCCATGAATAGCCCAGTATGGGGTGACCAAGAGGCCAGAGCAGATGTTAATGATTAGCTTCGTTCTCATCCCTATAAAGAACCCGCATCCCAATCTATTCCCCATTTTCTAAAGAACCATTTCCAACTCTTACGGAGTGGCACACATAGAAGTCATAAATCCAGCAAAGAGAAAAGAAAACGCGAACCACCACAAAAGAAGCTTACAAGAAAAGAGGCTCCAACTTAGCAGCGTCTCACCACACTTTGCAGTTTGTTTTTGGTGGTTTGTGTGGTTTATATGTTTGTCTTTTTTTAAACTCAATTTTGTCAGCATTCAAATGTGAAAGTAAAGATGCTCTGTTTTAAGCACGGTATATATGAAACAGAAGTGTGCAATAGAGTTACTAAAGCAACAAATGACTTTCGATAGTTCATAATCTTTATTTGGAAAAATAATTTAAGCTAAAACTTCATTCAGAGAAAGAAAACCAAACAAAAGCCTGTTAATGAAAACAATAGCATTAATAACATTTTTTTACAATCCTTCTTTAAATAACTTTCTCTCAAAACATCCCAGCAACCCGAAGTGCCTTTGCAAGTAACAGGAACAACTTAGGAAAAACGCAAACTTAAATAATCTTAAAAACATTACAAATATTTAGAAATACAACTTAAATAAAAATAAATTAAATTAAATCATACAACTCTTGTTATAAAAAAGGAAACAAAAACATACAAACAAGGATATTATTCATCATCAACAACACAAACTTATTTTCTTACGTCGAAAAACAAATTACATACATTTTCTAAACCATAATGCAAAAAAGCGGAGGCTTGGAAGACTTTGAGATTTTTTTGAGCACTTACACATAGATTCCACTGGTCATGTGACAGGATATGACATCATGTGACATTTTAACCCAGTGCAAGACAGGCCAGTATGGCTAAACATCCACCGTTTTGATGTAGTCCCTTGTACACTGACATGTGGGGCCAGCAAATGTTGCCAAAATATTGCTAAAATGTTATCACATCTTCACCAAGGTGTCAAGACAGTCAATGGCAAAAGAATTTGTGACACATTTATTTTAAACTACGTCCGTAACATCCTTAATGTTTGGTGCAGTCTCTGGGCACAGTAAAAGCCTGTGGGAATTATTGGCGGAAAACCAGCAAATGTTGCCAAAAATATTGCTAAAACGTTGCCACAATGCTGACACATTATTGGACATCACATGGCAAAACACTGTGATACTTAACTTTTCTTGTTTTCTCTTCTCTTTCTTTATTTCCTTCCTAATGCCATTCTCGTGTGATGAACCCATATTAAAAAACATTTAAAAATGGACACATATTGTCCAACACCTTTAAAATGGCTTTACAGGTAAATTTTACAACTACATTTGAAATTTTAATGACACTCCTGCCATCATTATCATTTCCACAAGCTTCCAAGCCTACAGGCCACCACTGCCTGTGCCTCTTTCAGTACAGAGAACCAGCTCATCCTGAATATCAGTTAATCAGTCTTAGTTTCTCAGCAGCAGTAGTCATGAGGTGGGACATTTCCACCAGGTTTCGAGCAGCAGCATTTTCATAGGGAGTTCAAAATGTCTCCCATAGGACACAATGAGCATCGGCTTCCTGCAGGCCCATTACACCTGAGATGGGAAAAACAACACAGCGCCTGTTAGTTCAATCTCAGACTCAAGGTAGGAAAGCTAAATGGACACACTGTCTTTGCATAATGCATAAAGTCAACTACATGTCACACTCACCTCAGTTGCAATTACACATTCATCTTTTTCCTCCGACATCACCATGACGGATTTGTATTTGGTGTCGACACAAGCCGACGTGGATGCCGATGCACATGTCGACGCACATGCTGACTCGGAATACAGCGAATCAGAATACTTTGATTCTGAGTATTTTGATTCAGAATACTTTGATTCAGAATACCTTGACTCTGAGTATTTTGACATTTCTGATGCATCGCTGTAAAGGGAAAAAAGTAGCGTGTTAGCAACGCATACACTTGAAAGGAAATTGAGTAAGCATTCAAAGATCGTTATCCTAGACCAGATTACACAATTTTTACCTTTTCAGACGTTTCCTGCGCTTCTCCTCAAATTCAGAAGAGTCCTGCAGAGATTGGCACTTTACATCCTCGCTGCTCTCGGACAACTCCTTCGCTGCCATCTCCTTCCCAGTGTGCTCCAGTTTGACCTCATGCTTGACCTCGTATTTTACTTCATGCACCAGGTTGTAGTCTGCAGGCGCATGCCTTGTCTTGTAGCTCCTCTTCTCCTTCTCTGTTGTCATGCTCAAGTCGTCATGATCGCTGTGAAAATCAATCTTCTTGTTGATGTTCTTTACAGGAGCTGCCCCGATGACGCTTACGGCCAGGTCTTTGTCTCGGTGACAGTTGTTCGTGAGGTTGTTGATCGTTTCGTTTTCCCCGTTGGCGACCTCCTCCTCCCTATCCCGTCGGCGCTGCTGAACCTTTGAGCGAACGCAAACCACCACCACGGCGCATGCAACTACCAACAACAGCACCAGCAGGACTCCTGATCCCACGGCAGTCCAGGGAACATCTCCGGCGATTTGGGACGCTCTGTCCGGAAGCAAGAACTGGCAGTTCCGTCCTCCATATCCCGGAACGCAAGCGCATACGTAGCGGTTGTTCCTCTCGTGGCACGAGGCGCCATTATGGCAGGGGTTGTGTTGGCAGCGGCTCACAGGTGAGCTGCAGTTCCGTCCGGTGTATCCAGGTGGGCATGTGCAGATATAACCGCTGGCTCCTTCCTGACAAGTCCCGCCATTTTGGCAGGGGTACAGCGAGCACTCGTCCCCGGCGCGATCGCAGTTCATGCCTGTGAACCCTTCGGGACACTGGCACAGGTATGAGTTCACCAGATCAACACAGCGTGCACCTGGGGACCGAAAAAAGGAAAGAGAATGAGATTCTGGACTGCTCTTGATTTCAAAGATTCATGCAGTTCAAATCCAAAAGTGCATCCTACCGTTAGAGCATGGACTGGAGGAGCAATGGTCGATCTTCTTCTCACAGTTGAACCCTGCGTATCCCGTGGGACACTGGCAGAAGTAACCACCATCGGGGTTGTCGGCACAGCGCCCGCCGTTAAAGCAGGGCCCATCCGCACACGTCATGGCACTAAGCTCGCAGTTGTTGCCATAAAAACCAGGTGGACAAGTACAGCTGTAGGTGTTCTCCATGTCCTGTGAACGCAAAAGGAATGGAATGCTCAACAAAAGAACTAGAACGAGTGTTTTAATGCAAAAGCATTGGTTTTTGCAAATCATTTACATGTTGGCAAACTTACAGTGCAGCTTCCTCCATTGCGACAGGGGTTTCCTGTGCATTCGTTCACCTCAGTCTCACAGCTGGCTCCTGTGAATCCTGGTCGACAGGAACAGGTGTAGCTGCCCTGACCGGTATTACTACAAGTGGCTCCATTCAGGCAGGGCTTATGATGTGTGCAGTAGTTCAGATCTGTAACAGAGGTGGACATATGTTGAGCACATGTGGATTAATCCGGCCCAAAGCAGTGACACATGGCTGGACCGCAGCTGGACAGCTGCTGCCCGCTTGAACATCAATCTCATATCTGTTTAAACCAGCCTCTCTCCTCTTTACCAAACATCCTTGAGTCACTTAGTCTTTCAAGGCCATTCTAAAAGCTTTTCTTTGATCTTTTGTGTGTCTTTCGCTCTGCTCGCTTTCTTACCTTGGTTGCAGAAGAGACCACCCCAGCCTTCCTGGCAGTTGCATTGCCATGGTTGCTGGCAGGTTCCATGAAGGCATCCTGGGTAACGTATGCACTCATCACAGTAGCGGCCTTTAAAGCCCACTCGGCACCTGATGCACAAAATAAACAAATTGCCAGATTAGAAAATCAATCCTGAAGGTGATTTCAACAGGTAATGATGTAAACATCGAAATAAACATACTTGCACTCTCCAGGTTTTTCACAGAAACCGTGCTCCTCATCGCATCCCGGAAGGCAAATTGCTGTAAGGAGAACAAAACACCTGCGTTAAGATCGTGCGTGCACAGTTTCCTAACTTTGTTTTCTGTAAATCCTAACTAGAACATTTTGTGTCAAAGGAAGATGGAGGTGGGTTCACTTAAACCTATTAGCAGTCTCTCTTGCTAAAAAATACTCAGATCTCCTAATAACCACTGAAGAATTTCTGCTTAACACATGACAACAATAGGGCCCTCACAAACAAGGGACCCTTCTTTCCTCCCTCTCTTCACTGTGGGTCAAAACTTTTTTTTTCTCCCTCCTGTGCTCTCAATGTCTCTGGGTAGGGAAGATAAGAGTGGACAGCTGGTGTATGCGCGGCCAGCGGGCGACAGCTGCTCCATTGTCTGCGCACTCCCGGCAGCTGCCCACTTCAAACAATACCTCCCTTACGCCAGCCAATCAGCGGCCGGCCCACTCTAGGAGAAGCCAATAGGAAGCCAGCATGTAAATTTATGGCACGCGTGAGATTATTCCTAAAAACTTTCCTCCTCCCGACTGGAATAAATCAAGTGGTGTGTTGTGAGAGTGGGCTGGAAGGGGGAGTGTGAGTGTGGGGGGCGGGGGTATTAGTTACAAGTTGTTCGTAACCGTTAACTTTGTTTTTTTCCTTGTTTTTTCTCCCTCTCTATTTTAATAAGTTACCCGCAATCGTTTCAAATCTGAGTTAAGTTCGTCAAACCAACAGAAATTTAATGCAATATTTACTATATTAGTACACAGTATTTTAACTCACGTTCTGTGCAGTACTGGCCCTTCCACCCAGCATCGCAGATGATTTCTCCACGTTCTCCGCAGGTGAAATGACCGAATGCATCATCTCTGGGCCGGCAGAATACAGAGCATCCCTCGCCATAGTAGTGCTCGTCGCACACAAAGCGGTAGGAGTACTTGAGCTCGGTTCGACCCACGCTGTGCAGGTCCTGAGACCAGTCCTCGCCCACAGTCAAGTGCCGCTGTGTGGTCATGGTACTGATGATGCGCTCTGGGTTTTCTGTGTAGAAGATGTTTTTAAGTGATGCAATTCAAAAATATTCATATTAGCATACATTTTCTATTATGAGACCACATACCTGTTGTCAGATCCTCTTTGGAATCAGCATGCACAGCTTCAATAATCAGAGAAAAGGTTCCCTGCAACAGCAAAAACAGATTTGTCCAATCAGAAAAAGAGGTGAACATTATTACTTCTCAACTGCTTCTCGAAGTCAGTGCATCAGCACTCACCGGCCACGTGAAACCGAAATTCATCCTGATGGGATTGGTGAAAGAGCCATCGGGTAAGGTATCTGGCACTTGGAAAGAGTTGGAGCCCAGCACAGGGGTGCTGGTGCCTCCGTAGGTGCAGGGCGGCTCTGGAGATGCATTGGGCTGATAGTGTTTTAAGCAGATGCGGAAAAAAGTCTTGCACTCGCACTGCTGGTACGGTGAGGTCAGTCCACCTTTACAGCAGTTCTTGTTGCCCTGCACACCCTTCTTGTTCAAAAACTCCTGCAACTTCAGCTCGAAGACGCCTGAGGAAGACGCCTGGAGAAGAAGTAATGTCTGAATTTTAGATCTAAATTTGAATGCAATTAATACACTGCTTTAGAGTGAGAAGTCAGTCTTACCTGGCAGAGCAGCATGTACAGGATGGAGAAGAGCAACAGTAATAAGTAGCGTCCCATGATGAATAAATAATAAATAAATAGGTTATTAAAAGTCTTTGAGCAACTTGGCTGCTCCCAAATCAGTCAGGGGATCCCTCGTATTAAAAGCCTTTTCTTTTCACCGACTGATTCATTGGAAGAGGCGTGCTTTCAAAAGATACTGAGCGTGAACGCAGTTCCCTTTCATGTCAAGTGCGCACAAAGCGACAGAATTCCCAGTTCTCCCACGGAAAAAAAGTGTGTCCAAATCAGAGAAGTCCCAAAATAAAATAAACGGACTTGTTGAATTCCGTCAGAATGGTATAATCCTTAGAAGTCGGAGAAGAAAAGCTGAAAAGATGCTCGTGCGTATTCTTATAGTTCCTTCTTGGTCTGATTTGAAACCAGGGTTCGTCACTGGTACAACATCCCTCCTCACGTCCTTCTCCTGCGGACTCTGTGCGTTTGTATCTGGAGCGAGGCCGCCTGCCGCCAGTTTTATACGGGGTGCCACATGCCGGGGTAATAATATGTTAATGAACCACTACCCCCAATCTGTCCCACGCTTTACAATGCGGCTCCCTTGCAACCAGCCCCTACCAACCAACCTCTCCTAAACTCATCAGCGCTGCTTGTGTGTGCGTAAAAGTGACGGTAATTTACAACTTGAAGTTTTAGACGTTGGATTATTTATTGTAGATATACTATTTGCGTTAGGATCTACGTGCAATGCGACGCGCTTTAAAAATGCTTGATAGTTTTTGTGTTTGTTTATTCACTTAGGGAGTTACAAAAACGCGTGTTTTATTTGGCGTAATTAAACTAATTAAAATAAAAAGTTAACTAACAGCACATTTGAGGAAGAAAATCTCAGTTTACTTCCCTTTTCGTTTCCTGCTTGAGGGAGTCTCCTGATTTGTGTGTAAAAAACATTCCTCAGGCCAGCAGTGTGTGTGCGTCAGGCAAACTCACAAAAGAATACGCATCATTTGTATGGACGCCAAATTCTCCACTTGCTTTCCTTTTTCCGCTGTGTGTGTGTGTGTGTGTGCGTGCATGTGTGTGTGTGCGTGTGTGTATTAAACGCGTGCAGTGAAAGAGTCCGAAGTGCGCGCGCGCGCGTGCGTCAGTGTGTGTGTATGTGTGTGTGTGTTGCTCGCGTGGCCATCCCCGGGGCGCTCCGCTATTGTGTGCAGGCGGAATAAGTTTGCTCTCAGCTGTATGGTAATTCAGGCAGCACCTGCGCTACCGTTCTCATAATCGGGGGATCCGCGGAGCCCCACAAAAACAAGCAAATCGCCTCTTTATCGTTCCATTCTCAGCAGCCCATTTAAATAAATATATGTTTGTTTTTCCTGGTCTTTTGAACGTCTTCGATGCCCGACTGTTGTCTTACATTAGAACCCGCTCCGATTCGCCCACCCCCCTGCCCCAAGCCAGTATTCGTTTTTTGGAGAAAAAAAGTGTGTGAGTGTGTGTGCAAAAGAAAAAAAGAAGGCAGATTTGAGCGTGTGCAGTGGGGGTGGTGAGGGGGGTGTTAATTTGGTCGTTCATTTAAGTGCGATTTTCTTAAGCACAAAAGCTTTTCGCCTGAGGTCCATAGTAACCAAACACAAGTGAGACAAATTACATCACTGTGTTAAGATATGCTTTGAGCTCTTTCTGTATTTCCAAACCACCAACCTTTAAATGAGCCAAATTTTCTGACATCATAGAGTGGAAATAAATGGATTCCTGGTGAAACTTTGCTGGTCGCAGGGGGCCGGGGTGGGACATTGGAAATGAAAGAGATGGCACAACCCCCCCAATCACATGTATTTCTAGTAACCAGATAAAGTTTTGTGTTGCTGTCAAATTTAATTATTTAAAGTTATTTCTTTAACCTTTACAGTGAAAATAATGTTATGAATGTACTGCATATTTTACTAATTGTATATGCCATTAAAGCTTTAAGAAATAAAAAAACATGTCCATCTCCTTTTTTTCTCTTTTCTTTTTGCCTTCATTAGAAATGATGACAACACAAGTGGTGTATGGAAGGTCACCTGATGACTTTAAGTTCACCAGCAACTAACACCCATTCAGTATTAAAGACTATATAACACACACTACCATCATGCAACAAAAGCATAGCAAATGTAATATTTTGCTATTTTTCACCTCATAAAACAGGTGATTTATATACTTTTTATTTCTAATTTTATGTACCTTTTTATTAAATTTTTCTTTTGTGATTTTCATATGTTGTACTGAGTATAAGGTAAATAGTCATAAAGTAGATCATATTTTATATACTATTTTTTCCTTCAAATATATGTTTTACTGTGGCACCACAGTCTGTATTTTTTTTTTTTACTTTAATGCTTTTTAGGGGAAAATTAGTTCTTGAACTTTGGTCTGGTTATGCAACACAAATTGGCCCTTGGTGAGATTTTAGCAGGTGCCCCTTACCTCACAGCCCATTCCACCAATAATCATTGTGTTCAAATATTCACTCAGACACTGCATAGCTTTGTCTTGTTTTTTTTTTATACTTTTATTGGAAACCCGCCAATTCATTTGTACGACCACACAAGCCCACCCTAAACCTACCCCTTACAAAAATGATGTACAAACATGACTCAAAGTGTTTTTTGAGCACATGCATTCGGAC
>JAUCNO010000342.1:72147-92027 GCA_032353835.1 Enteromius viviparus
TTTGCCAGCTGTCCTCACTTTTGCCCTGATTAGTTTGTATTTAAATACCTGTGTTTTTCTGTTCTGATTCATGTCGCGTTAACGTTATGTGCTATCTCTTTGCCGATGTAACCTGGTGTGTTTTTGCGCTGCTGCCCCGTCAGCCTTTTCCTTTGTTCCTGGTCTTAATAATTAAATGTTTGCAAAGAAGTTTCCTGTCTCCGCCGTTCTGTCTCCGACTGAGGCGTACGCTGCGCACACCTCGCTTATAGAGAGAGAGACCTCGTAACAGTAATGTATTATTTCTGCCTATTACATTAACATCCACACCACCAATAATAATGCCAATTGTTATTCTTATAACAACTGATAGAGTGTTTGGTCTTGGCATTGACATATGTCAGAAGTCATCATGACACATCAAAGCAAATAGCCCGCAATAATTATGGACCCTGTGTACACTTGATAGAGTATGTTTCTCAGTATGTGTCCCCTGGAAGACAAATCAGAAGAAATGTTTTTTGTAGCATTTGACTGCAGATTGTTTTGTAAATAAGGCACAGTGTAAATGAGAATTCATAAAGATAATGAAGCCAGCAGTTCTGGATCTGACAGCAGCTGCATCTCAAACAGCAAGTAAACAATTTTACAATGCTTTATCTGATAATGAAAAATACTTTCAAAACACGTAATGTTATTTGACATACCGTAGTGAAGGACTGTTAATATTATTTCCTATACATTTATGTAAGCCAACAGTGCCTTTATATTTATGTGTGTTGAAGCAGTACTATTTGGACATTGATATTTGCACATATATTGCATTATGCTACAGGATGTTTTAGTCCCTGGCATTGCTGTTTTGGAAAAGCAAAGTTTCATTCATAGGAGTCAAACGAAAGTGAAGTACAACCATAACAATGGGTCTCATTCACTAATAATTGTGTATATTTTTTCGTTTTAAACATCTCACAAAAACTTTCTGCCTAATTTACAACACGTGCATATGCACTTGAGCTTTTCCTTAAATTTGTTCTTTTGTTTGTGAATTTGGAGTCTTCTAAATGAGCATGCACATGCAAAAGTTTAGTAATTTACATAGTACATGCCCAAAACAGCTCCATATAAGGACTTTCTGCAAATCAGTACTCGTCCAGAGAAAGACAATTATGTCATTGAAACAAAAGACAAAGAAAAATAACTTTAACAATAATAACTGTGAGGTTTTGCTGTTGGAAGTAGAAGCCAGAATTTTTTTTTGCTATTTCTGTTTGTCTTAGCAGACATATCTTTGCTCTCTCTAAAGACACGTTCTCTCCTTATACTGTATTATCAATTTGTAATATTTGTTACTTTTCAACCACTCTTTAAATAACATATCTAATTATATGAGACTGTCCTCCAAACCAAAAAATTACCCTATAGGTTGTTTGTGCCTTATTACAACCTATATAATTAGAATAACTTCAAAAAGCTGATTTATTTCAATTGAATTTCATTCAAGTAGTGAAACTTGTATAATATATACATTCATTTTACACAGACTGATATATTTCAAGTGTTTATTTCTTTTAATTTTGATGATTATAGTAAAAACCCCAAATTCAGTATCTCAGAAAAGAACATTGTGAAAAGGTTCAGTATTGAAGACACCTGGTGGTCAAAACACCCACACAGGCCTTTAAATTGTCTCTCAGTCTAGTTCTGTAAAGCCGAGTTCAGACTGCACGATGTTCAAAGTAGTCAAGTCACAGATGTTTTTATACTGTGTGACTATCTGGGGTAGCATTCAGTTGCTGTTGTGTTCACACGGCATGATTCTGAATGGCCGACAGCTATATATCAAGCCAAATATCTCACGCGTCTGTGATTCTCTCAGATCGTGTTTTTGATAGTTCACACTGTATGATTGTCACTTGCGTGCACAAGCTCCGATTTGCCTGTGATTTTGGGCATTTGTCGGCGATTTCTCAAAACCTGTCGGCGAGTCAAAAGTCAGGGCTAAAATCGTGCAGTCTGAACTCGGCTTAAGCTACACAATCATGGGTAAGACTGCTGATTTGACAATTGTCCAAAAGACGATTATTGACACTTGCTTAAGAATGGCAAAGCACAAAAGTTCATTGCAAAAGAGGCTGACTGTTCACAGAGCTCTGTGTCCAAGCACATTAATAGAGAGGCAACGAAAATTAAAAGATGTGGTAAAAAAAGTGTACAAGCAATAGGGATAACTTCACCCTGGAGTGAACTGTGAAACAAAACCCATTCAAAAATGTGGGGGAGATTCACAAGGAGTGGACTGCAGCTGGAGTCAGTGCTTCAAGAACCACTATGCACAGACATATGCAAGACATGAGTTTCAGCTGTTGCATTCCGCATTACTTGAAATGTATCAGGAATGAATGTATACATTATAAAGCTTCACTTGAATGGAATTAGTCAAATAAATAAACTTTTTGAAAATATTCTAATTATATTACCAGGACCTGTATTTACGTTTTAAAGGTAAGCGCCCTTTAGTGGCCGTGAAAATAATGACAATGTCGTATTGCTGTTACATCCACACCAGGCTCCACCCTCACTCCCTCACAGCACTCATTCTCACCAGAATTCTGAACCACGTGCACCTGTCACCACCACCTGAGGACAATCACCACTCCTATTGCACACAGTATAAAACCACACAGCACTATCTGTCTGAGCTCGTTCCTAACAAGTGGACTCTAATCTTTCAAGCTATATCCTTGAAACGCTACTTATCTTACTAATTACCCAGTATTTTACTTTGTGTTCTCTGTCTCATCCTCAGGCTCCTTGGACCCCTTCCTTGTGTCTCCAGCATCTCTGAATTGTGGTGTATGGTCATGGTCCTTCGTCTCTGTGTTCTTCGTCACTCCTATATTCCTGCAAGATAAAGACAGCAAGATATTCCCATTGCTCAAGACTGTTAAACTGACTGCTACAAAGTTACTTATCATTTCCAATAGTCTGTCGTCATGAAATGACGTATGACTTTTATTACCAATCAAAATGCTTATTTTGTTTAAATGCAGTGTGTGGATTTTTCACACTGATGTCACTGTGATTAAAACATATTTTAGTAGGTGTAATTCATATTAATTACCACACCTAACCCACTCCTAAACCTACCCATTACAAAAATAATTAAAAATCATGTTTTATAGGGTTTTACTAACATGTTTTATCTGGGTTTTAACCCACAATCACTTCGGGTGTATCAATTTGAGGATATGTTGAATTATGTGTAGGCTTCTTTATACATGCTTATAAGGTGGGCGTACATGGTTGTTGCATACATGTCTTGGTTTTCCCTTTATCTACATGTTTGATTATGTTCATGTTTGATTTTGCATTTTAAATTTGTTTTTCCCTTTTCTCTTCTTTTATACATATTTTATTTTTGACTTGACTTTCTTGCCAATTGTACAGCACTTTGATCAGTCGTGTGGCTGTTTTAAATGTGCTCTATAAATAAATTGAACTTTAACTTGAACTTGGGTGTGCTTTCACCAAGTACAAGATATTCCTGGATCAACATCCTTGTTGATCCTGAAACAAAATTACAGAATTAAGGAATTATTTTTCTGGAAATATCTGTTTTAGGCTTATAATCATGGTGGTATGGTGTGAGTTGATTTTTTCATACATTTAGAATAAATTTTAGTACAAAAGTTTTCACTGAATCATGATTTATTCGTGAAAACATCCGTACGCACATTTGACGCAAAAATATGTGCATGCGCATGTTTAGTGAATTAGACCCAATGTTCTTTCACAAAACTCCTGCAGTTTTGAACAAATTTGAGATCCCTGGTATGGCCCTTGAGCGAGTGAATGGGGTGTCCATGAGGGAAAACCAAAAATAAAACTGACCAAAACACAGAAACAATAAGGGCTTAATACCGGACAATTAAACACTGAACACAAGAGAACTTATAAAGGGCAGACAATGAAGATAATTAAACAAGATGAAACCTGAACGAAATCACACGATTACACAGAAGACAGAAACTAGGTCACAGAGAGCAAATGGGGAACAATAACAAAAACAGGGCGTGACAGTGTGATTTAACACGAAAGAGGTGCTATAAATATTTGCCCTCTAATCCATGAGGTGGTTCATTGTAGAAGGAAAGGTAAAGAACATGGATTAGTCTGTGACCGGACTATAATGCACTTTTTTAGAGCATATTTATTCTCCTGTTTGGTTGATTTAAATATTGCATTTAAAATCTAGTGGGTTTTTTAACATGTAATTTATACATAGACATGCTTAAATATGCTTTAAAGGCTGAAATTTGATTTCACTCCATTGTTTCAGACAGGGAAGCTCCAGTGACATCCAATGGACATCCAAATCAACATCAGCCAAAATGGAATCTGGGAAAAGCCTTTTCTTTGTTATGCATTTAGTAACAGGTCTTGTCAGAGACATATCTATCCTTTGGAAATCCGGATATTGCTCTATATCCTATTTAGCGTGTCTTCAATTATCACGATCATAGGAAACCTGCTTGTGATCATAACGGTCATTCATTTTAAGCAGCTTCACACATCGACTAACTACCTCATCTTGTCTCTGGCTGTGGCCGATCTGCTTGTTGGAGCAGTTGTGATGCCTCCCAGCATGCTGCGCTCCATTGAGACGTGCTGGTATCTGGGAGATTTGTTCTGTAAAATACACAACAGTCTTGATGTGACATTGTGCACTGCATCAATTTTAAACCTCTGTATCATTGCTTTGGATAGATATTATGCCATATGTCACCCCTTTCAATATCACAGTAAAATGACGTCACTTGCCACACTAGTTATGATTCTTATTTGCTGGACTGTTTCAGCTGCTCTGGGGTTTGGCATGATGTTCTTGGAGCTTAATATTCTGGGCATTGAGGATTTTTATTATGAAAAGGTTTACTGTGATGGAAGATGCTTAGTCTTTCAGAGCAGAGAGGCAGCTACTGTAATGTCATTAACTTGTTTTTATGTTCCTGCTTTTGTCATGCTCTGTGTGTACCTTAAGATCTTACACGCAGCTCAACAGCAGGTTCAGGCCATCCAGAGCCTGAATTCTGAATTTAAAAAAGAAGGAAAAGCCACTAAGACTTTAGCCATCATCATGGGGGTATTTCTCACCTTCTGGATACCCTTTTTCATTAGCAATCTTATTGATCCCTTCATCGGTTACTCTGTACCACCACTGCTGTTTGACTTGTTCCTATGGGTTGGATATTATAACTCCACCTGTAATCCAATAGTGTACGCCTTCTTTTACAGCTGGTTCAGACATGCTTTCAGAATCATTCTGTCTGGAACTGTATTTCAGAGAAATTCTTCAAGAACAATGTTGTTGTAAATGTGATCCTAAACAAGTAATAACCAAATACATTTATTGAAACATACTGATACATTCACCCTGTGTTCATGTTCAGTGCTTTTATAATAATGCATTTTGATGTCTGACAGGCCTCAATGAAACAAAAATTCTATCTTCTTTAGGTCCATTTCTGCCTCAGCAACATAGAAACAAAATCTGTTTGCCATATTTCCTGATAGTCACGCTATCTAGAACTGACCCACACCAAAAAATATACATATACTATAGCAAGTTTTAAATTAATCTTTATTGACATGTTTTAGTAAAAATATCTCTACTTAAAAAAAGTGTATCTTGAATAGAAGTATTTTTTTTTGGTGACATGAGACAATAGGGTTTCATTTTTTGTCAAAGGAACACTGCACTGTTTTTAAAAACAGATTCATTTCCCAACCCCACAAGAGATAAACATTTAAGTTTTATAAGTTTTGAATCCATTCAGCTGATTTCTGGGTCTGGCTCAGCACTTTTAGCTGCAGCTAGATCACTAAATCTGATTAGACCATTAGCATCTTACTCTAAAATGACCAAAGTGTTTTAATATTTTTCTATGTAGTTACATCATGTACAGTACTAAGATGACATACAAGATGAAACTTTGCTGCAGTTCCATGGTGCAGTAGGCGCAATGCTTGAAAATGCTGGGTACCTCTTGAATGTTTTCATTCATTTAGAATAAATTTTAGCACAAAAGTTTCATGATTCATGATTTTAAGATTATTTTAAGAATTTATACTTAAAATAATCGTCTGTACGTACAGTACATTTCACACAAAAGTATGTGCATGCGAATGTTTAGTGAATGAGACCCAATGTTCTTTTAAAAAACTTGCAATGTTCTTTTGTTTTGAACACATTTGGGATACTTGCTGTAAACAATTTGCTTACGTTTCGCCGATCATGTTTAAAGGTCATTTAACATTCATGATATGTTGACTAAATTTCTCAAGCACAACTCACCCCAGCACAATAAATAATAATAAAAATAATAAAAAAAATCAATACATCGTTCTGCTGCAGAGAGTCTGTTTGAAAATTCATTGACCTCTTGTTTAGCCTCCTGTCTGGCTAACAAGATTCCTTTAAATTTGACTAAAATTATTTTCTCATTCTTGCTATTAAACTAATTGTCACGAATCAGCTGTGTGAGCTCGCGCTCTCGCTTCCTAGCGAGCAGGCAGGACTCAGAGGCAGGAGTATCAAAAACTGGAACATTTATTAAACCAACAAAACAAGGAAATAAAGGGAAACACGAAGAGCTACGCAGAGCTCCACGAGCAGACATGAAACATTACTTTAACAACACACGCTAGACTAAAGACAGGGAATCAAATAAATACAAAGATTAATTAAAAAAAAGGAGGAAACACCTAGAAACACGGCTGGCAGAGAGTGAACATTGAAGAGATGGGCGGGGTCACAAACAAGGTACAACACAAGGGAGAATTAATTGAAAACAAAACACAGAGCAAATGGACAAGATAAAAATACACAAGATTAGGTGACGGTGTTACACTAATAATGTTGCTACCTTGATTTTTGTCAATATTTGCACTGGCTACTTTCACTTCTTGTGTCATCTTAATTAACATGTTTTTTTCTTTGTTGTATCAACTTCATTTTGTTGTGATTTATATGTAAATGAGGGTGCATTGGAAGCGCAACAGGCTCTGGGGAATCGGGCTATGACAGCAGATCCTCTTCCACTACTGGCTCTGATGGGTCGGGCCATGGCAGCAGGTCCTCCTCCACCATTGGCTCGGGTGGGTCGGGCCACGACAGCAGGTCCTCTTCAACCATCGGCTCTGGTGGGTCGGGCCATGGCAGCAGGTCCTCTTTCACCATTGGCTCTGGTGGGTCGGGAACTCAGCAAAATCATGTTCTGCAGTCAGCACCAGGCAACTAGTTAAGTTAGTTGTTGATTAATACATGTCTTAACTCATCATTAGTAAAGTGTTACCAATATTTTACTTCTAAGATTAATACTATTAGAGATAAAATAGGAACTGTGCAGCTGTCAGCTACAGTATTGCATCAGATAGTGTTCTGTAGATCCCCTGAGGAAAAATTCCACTTAAGTCAAGTCAAGTCAAGTCAGCTTTATTTGTAAATTCTGCCACATGTACAGGACATACAGAGAACTGAAATTACTTTACTCTCAAACCCTTGCTGGATAGCAGAAATTAAACATTAAATACAAAAAGAGTTTTAAAAATGCAAGTAAAAATGTAAGATTTAAAGAGCAAAAAATAAAAAATTTAAATAAATACAAATTTTACATATAACAAAAAAAAGGAATACAATACAAAAAAATTAAAAAGATTTAAATAAACAGATTTTACATAGCCTATAACAAAAAGCAATACAATACAATATGGGCTACAATATTCAAGTAAGGGCATAGAGTGCAAATCTAGACAATATAGTGCAAATAGAGCTTGTATCTATGAGATAAGTATGATAGTGATAGAGTGCAGCCTTGCAGCACACAAGAGTCTTATGTGAGGTAGTTAGCAGTCCGGAGCTACAAAAAGTGAGTCATGTTACATAAATGTCAATGTCAATCGGCCTCTAAAAACTTGAACACTACTAACACAATTAATTCAGGTGCCAACAGTACTGACTGCCAAAACCATGATTTCAACATCCGAATAGACCCTATTTACTAATATGGCTTATTATTACAGTAAACACACTAATATTAGTGACCTGCATTAGCCTCATGCATTTCTGTTGGGGTCAGGCTGTTTTGGGGTCAATAATAGCTTAATAGCTGGTTTGCAATCTCAAATATCTAGTTTCGTTGTCTTTAACAATGATCTTCTGTGTGCTACTCTGAATAAAACACATTACTGGAATGCCGGATCACAGTTGTCATAATTTCCCCCTAGATCCTCTCGTGACAGCTGCGGTTTGGCGGGACCAGCTCGGGGTCCTGGTTCAGTCACTGAAGGGGTGTGTGACAGAAGTGGCGGAGAGGGCGAGGCGCTCGGTAAACTTCGTCTTGCTCCAAGAAGCAGCCTGCAGCACGGGCCAGGGCCTGCAGCTGCAGCAGAGACGGGACGCCGTCTTCAGCCAGGCAGTGAGTCTCCAGACACATCTGGCCTTCCATTTTGCTTTGAAAAACCATGTGTTTTTTACTTGGAAGTACATTTAATCTCTTAGAATGTATATGATTCGTGTAGTTATGTTTCATATGCTTCACATTATTCTGACAAGCTGTTTGTGAGGATGTAATCATTGTGTATTTGCAGCTGGCTGCACTGGCGTGTGGATTCGTCATGCGATTATATGCTGGTTTGGAGGATAAGGGCTTTCTCACACAGCTGCATGCCGTTGGGCTGGTGGCCCAGTTTGAGAGCCTCCTGAGTACTTACAGTGAGTATAAGCAGACCAAAATAATGCAGTAAAAGTAACTATTAAAGATAAACACATGAACCCACATTTCATGTGAAATGCCAAGAAAAGCAAAGCACCAGTGGTATTAGAATGAACTGCACTGTAAAAAGATACAAAATATCTAAAGAGTAAAAATAATACCCTGTATTTCAAATGCATTTACACTTGCCAGGTATGCTACAAATACATGTGCATGCCCTCGTGAGAAGTGCACTTAAGTATCATTGTATTAAGTGTACTTATTGCATCAATAATAAGAAATGAAATGTTATTTTCCATGTTTAAACACATTGAGTCACCGTGCAGATTTTTGGCTTTTACTGTATGTTATCCTTAACTACAAGCTAGCCTTCCTCAAAACAGCAACAAGATGCACTTTTTATGACACAAGCATTCAAAACCTAAAGTCTCTCACTTTCACGAGTGTGGATTTTACTCATTTACAGAATTATTGCTTTCTATAGAGACAGGGCGACACGTGTCATGATCTGAAAGCCACGGGGAGCAATCAATCCATTGACTTTGGATAGCGTGAAGCTGCTACCTTGTCATTTCTGACTCATACCAAATAACCCGAACAAAGTCTAAAAGCTGATATGTGGCCAGGTGTACAATAAGCAAGCTAAAAATCTAAGAACTAGATTATATAAGCTGTCGACACCAAAAAAAAAAGTATCCTCTTATATTACTTTGAGAACTTCGTCCACTGGCGGGAAACATAATCGAGGACAGGAACCATTTATATTTCTAACCATGTCAAAGTATTATTTCACCACCCGATGTGAACCTCTTTTCCTTACCTTCCTTTAGCCTTTGTCTTTTTTTTTTTTCTATAAATCGGAAATGACTAGGAGACAGCTTCCAGCAATACAAAGTCAATGGAGCACGCTAGATTGTTTTCAGTAGCAGCGCCCTACATAAAGGATAGGAGTCAGTGTAACTGCTTATCATTGGAGCGAATGACGACTGCTTCTAAAAAGGAGTGGAGCTCGATATATGCCACCCCGTCTTCAGTGTACCTGTATAGATCTTTATTCTATTTATTAACTTATTACTGTATTACTGTTTTGGGCTGTATCTTGCACTACAGTTCTTTGTTTTTTTCCCGCAGCAACCGAACTTTGAGATAAACACACTTGCAGTTGTAAGCGTGTCTTAGATGGCAGATTACAGTCAAGTGCTTGAACATGCATCTTAACACGATACGGGTTTTGACCTCAGTTCACCGCTCTGGAAGTGTGAAGCACTGGAGGCTGTTGTTTTTGTTTGATGAAGTGTGTTTGAATGACTCATGAATGACTGCGATTGTTTGCTGTGCTCAGAGAAAGTTAATCTGTTGAGGCAATGCCGGTGGGGAGATTACTGTGTCAACAGTGTTCCCAGGTAATGTTCAGAGAATATGATAAAATACCTGTGTCTTCAGATAGCGAGGTACAGCGTGTTCTAGCCTCAGCATTCCTGGTCAGACACGGTAGTTAGGCGGTGTCAATAAAGTTTTTATAAGCACTATTAGTTTTGATATTCCTCTATGTTTTATATTTCTTTTTATTTTCTAGTTATTTTAGTGCATCAGGGTAAAATGATGAATGTAGCTCCAGGCAGTTCTTTGACTGCGTTACAGTTCCATATCAATTTGCCAAATGGTTTCTATTATTTACAAGCTCTTACAACGTCAAAGTAACCACAACCCACAACGACACTGGCCAAACACATAAATATAATAATCAATATGATCAAAAAACGAAAGCCTATTTCTATGTTTTGCCACAAAATTACATTTTATTATGCACGGAAAGCACATACTTAATCTCTCCTGCTCTCTCTCCCTCAGAGACGCACACACATTAACATACGCGCTAGATGACTTCATCTGTAACATCAACTCATGAGTGATGTAACAACAGCGCAGTTAGGGAAGAAAATGACCTTAAATGATCACTCTTTTAGCAAAACAAATCTGTGAGGTAATTACAGTACCATGCATTAATTGTGCTCTCTCTCTCTCACTCACACACACACACACGCACACACACACATTATAATGATTTAACTATAACCTTGGAGTTAGAGAATTTCCCAGCTTTGTCATTGATTGTGACTTTGTGGTTGGTTTTGTTCGAGGTTTGCCTTAACGTTTAGTGTAGTCAATAGTCATTGTTAACTATTTGTTTTTAATCGCTAAACATCTGGGCTATGCATACGCCCCTGCTGAACGGGCTGCTGTGATTTGTCCATTTTTGGAAACCACCCATTACACCCACAGCTTGCACTAATCACTGCAGAACCTTTACTGCACTCATATGCAAGCTAGAGGATACAGGATACACAAAGTAGGGATATTTTCCCAAGTGATATTAGCCACTAAACCAATACGACTGTTTACAATAGATGTATTCATGATTTGTGCTTGTGCTGATGTTGCATGAGAGTTGAAGTTTTAGAACCGAACTGCATCTGTTTTTGGTGTTTCCTCATGTGCGCTGTAGTAACACAGAGGTTTGTCACTCAGGTGAGGAGATAGGGATGCTGGAGGACATGGAGATGGGCATCAGTGACCTGCACAGAGTGACTTTTAGGATCACAGAGGCAGCATCTGAGGAAGCTGTCAGCCTGCAGCCCACCGTCAGCGGTAGACGGTGAGGAGACCCCTCACACACACACACACATGCATGAGTATACTTTCATATCCCCAAAACTCTTTCTAGCTTTCATATCACTTACTGTCAATTCTTTACTTTCATATAGTATATAACAAAGACAAAAATAATTAAAAACTAAATAATTTTTTACAATTATAATTATTGTTTAAGTCACTCATATTTTTCTTATTTTTAGCATTTATAAAAATATTATATAAAAAAATATGTTTTAGTATTTTCTGTAATTTTTATTCGTTTTTTTTTTTTAACTTTTTATTAATTTTTATTTTCTAATTATTTTAGTGCATCAGGTTAAAATAAAAATTATTTAATATTTTTAAAAACAATCTGCACAATTAAATGTAAATAAATATTTTAATTAATAATATTTTACTTAAATAATGGATTTCTTATTATTTATCATGAAAGCATTAAACTGACCGTACAGTATATACATTTATAACATTACAAAATGTGTTATAGTTTCATCCAAAATATGAATCAACATTGATAATAATAAAAAAATGTTCCTGAATTACACAAAAAAAATCACAATTTACAATATATTAACAGAAAAAACGATTATTTAAAATGGTGATAATATGGTGAGCATATGAACAGTAGTGTGTTAATATGCATGCGTGAGTCAGGAAGCTGTGGGAATGTTCTGGCATTGACAGCGATGTATCCTGTTTTTGTCCCAGAGACCATTACACTGTCGAGGTGCCTCTCCCACAGCATGCCTTCCAGATGCTCCCGGATGAGCTGCGTGAGGGCAAGCCGCTACGAGTGCTCCCTGTACTCTTCAATGTGGGCATAAACGAGCAGCAAACCATTGCTGAGAGGTACAAGCACTGATTGATAGAAACCAAACTCCATCCCTGCAAGTGTAAATGCTCGGTGAAGCATGTCCGAGCCGGAACATGATGCTTGTGCTCTTTGTGTGTCTCCCTCTCAGATTCGGTGACATATCTTTACAGGAGAGAATAAACCAGAAGAACTTTGAGATCCTAGAAGGGTACTATAAATCCTTGACCAACACGGTGCCGTCTGAATGTAAGTTCATCGTTCCAGAAACTGAGCTTGCATTTAGTCATTCATCGGTTACTCTCGTTCAAACGCTGGGAGCAATATATTTAGGAACTAGTTATCGACTTTGTGCAAAAATGATCGACACTGATATTAAAGTTGCAAATAAATAAAAATAAAAATCACTTTTTTTAGTCAGAAGTCAGTAAACAGAGTCAAAACACAGATAATAAAAAAATAAGTGAATAAAAATATATATAAAAATATTAATAAAATGTATGCAACATTCTTACATTTTTTCAGCATTTTTATTGCTTTTTTTTTGGTTGAACTGTGATTCACACATAATAAAAAATAATGATACACTATATAATTAAGGCAAGGCAAGTTTATTTTTATAGCACATTTTATACACAGAGGTAACTCAAAGTGCTTTACATAAAAGGAAGTAGGATAATCATAAAAACAATAATCACAACAATAAAACAAATTGATCTAAAAAAAAAGATCTATATAATGATTTAAAGATGATTTTAAAATAAGTTTAAGACAGTTAAAAACAGAATGCAATCAGTTTGGACAAAGTAAAGTGCTTATTCAGGAAATGCACAGCTAAACAGATGAGTTTTGAGTCTAGATTTAAAAGTATCTACTGTTTTAGAACATTTGATTTCTTCTGAAAGCTGGATCCAGCTGCAGGCAGCATAATAGCTGTTTTGTGTGAACCCTTGGTATTTCTAACTGATTTGATCCTAATGATCCGAGCGGGCTGATAGGTTTATATTCAGTGAGCATATCTGCACTGTATTTTGGTCCTAGGCCATTGAGTGATATATAAAAGGTACTTTATATAAAAGGTAAGTAAAGGTACTTTAATTAATAAAAATCAAACAAATTAGACACTGTAACTGTAAAAATACTGTATATAAATACTATACTAAATACTGTGTTGTTTTTTTATTATGCACTTATTATATGCAATTATACACACACACACACACACACACACTCATTGTAAAACTCTGATAGTGAGCAGAAATAGAATCAGATCAGGAAATGTTTTCTATATTTTCAAATGGAAGTCTACATTTCTCACCTTTTTTTTCAAGAATGAAAACAAACAAAAAGATCCTCAGTCAGATCAACTTCTGACGACGGGCACTTCTGCAGTGTTTGTGTCTCATGTTTGATGGATTTGATTGCAGGAATTTATTGTTCTCTTATATGTCAATCACGTCTATAGAGCGTGACGGCTCTGGATGATGAATGCTCCCAGCAGACGAATGCCAAGCTGCATTGCGGCATGTCACTTCTTGTCTTCTTTCTATCTCTCTGTTTATCAGTTTAACTTTTCAGTCTCCTCTGTAGTGCTTGTCAATACATGGACAAACAAGCCCTCTTTAAACCCATTGATGCATGACATCTCAAGTGTCTGCACTTCTCTTCTTCCTGAAGGCCTGCCGTGTTTTCAGACTCAGACAGACATCAAGGAACTGCTCGAGACCCTCGGCCAGAACGTAGTCACCAAGAAGAGAAAGAATGTGGAGATCCTGTGGCTTGCGGGAATGGTGAGGCTAGTTAGGGTGATGCCGTCGGTCCAGGAAGTGTATGCAGTTATTTCATAACCTCATGTGAAAGTAAAAACAATTCCATCCGTCACATGTCTCCTCAGATCTGTCGACGGATGAATGGTATTCGCTTCACCAGCTGTAAAAGTGCCAAAGACAGGACGTCTATGTCAGTGACACTGGAGCAGTGCTCTCTGCTGAGGGACGAGCACCAGCTCAATAAAGATTACTTTGTGCGAGCTCTGGACTGCATGCGGAGGTAAGCGGCAGCCATCATATGTGCATGCATTATAGGAATAGTTCACCCAGAAATGACAGTATGCTGAAACTTCCCTCGCGCTCAGGTCATCTAAGATGTAGATGAGTTGGTTTCTTCATCAGATTTGGAGAAATGGAGCATTAGATCTCTTGCTCAGCAATGGATCCTCTGCAGTGAATGGGTGCCGTCAGTCAAAAAAACATCACAGTAATCCACACCACTCCAGCCCCTCAGGTTAAAGTCTTGTGAATTGCTGCCTTATGTACGAGATGCTTTTAATTTCAAACCATTATTTCCAGCTGAAGTGTGACTCTATCCATAAAACTGCTTGCCTCAGTGAAAAAAGTCATCTTGTCTGAATCTGCAGAAACATAAGCACAGATCAAGCTGTTTAGAAGTGAAAACAGTCCTTGACATGTCTTCATGATTAATTTGTTTCTTGCAAACATACTTTTAACTTCACTAGACATGAACTGATGGATTGGTGTGGTGTGGATAGGGTTGCCATGTTTTTTCGCAAAACACTAGCCTAAAATGAGCCCAGTTGCCTTTCGGGGGTATAAAATACAAATTTTGAGTACAATTCAATTTACAGGGGTTGCTTAAATCCGGGGACATGAAAAACATCCCGCGACAACAGTGTAAATGTAGCCCAGTTCCACGGGAACCTGCGGACTTGGCAACACAGGGTGTGGATTAATTCACTGTGATGTTTTTATCAGCTATTTGGACTCATTCTGACGGCACCCATTCACTGCAGAAGAGTTAATTGGTGAACAATTAACAATTGACATTTTGGAGGGTGAGTACATTACAAGCAAATTTTTCTTTTTGGGTGAACTCTTCTTTACACTGTAACCCACTAGATTTTGACCTAATAGCAGTGCGTCTGGTTGTGTTGTGCACAGAAAACCATGCAGCAAAAGTCACCCATGATGCGTTAAAATGTATGCATGTTGTGAAACAGACCCTTTCCAGTGTGGTCCGAGCCAGTATAAATTGTTGACTTGGTGAAGGTTAAGATATTTCATGTTTTTTAAATATGTTTCTGATTCTCATCAAGGCTGCACTTATTATATTAAAAATCCAGAAAAAACATAGAATGATTTCTGAAAGGATCATGTGACACTGAAGACTGAAGAATGTGAGTAATGATGCTTTGCATCACAGGAATAAATTACATTTTAAAATATATTTACATATTTTCAAATGATATATCCACAGAAAACAGTTATTTTAAATAGAAATAATATTTCACAATATTACAGTTTTTTTCTGAATTTTTAATCTTATAAATTGCAGCCTTGAAGAGCAGAAGAAACATCTTTAAAAACCATTAAATATCTAACTGACCCCAAATTTTTGAACGGTAGTGTATGTGAAACACTGCTTTCTTTTTTTTACTATCTCATGATTCTCACACCAAGCATATGTTAAGTGGAGGCTACCTCACAAACCATTCCACCAATAATCATGTTCATGTTCAAATATTCACACAGACACTGCATAGCTTTGTCTTGTTTTTTATATTTTTATTGGAAACCCGCCAATTAATTTGTATGACCATACAACCCCACCCTAAACCTACCCCTTACAAAAATGATGTACAAACATGACTCAAAGTGTTTTTTGAGCACATGCATTCGGACCCATGACCAGATGATCTGTCTTATTTTTAAGTTATATTTAAGTTAACTCCGGACATTTTAACATTTTGAACTAGACTAGGCCAACATAAAGTTTGTTCCAAATTTTTAACTCATCTAGTTTAATATTATCATCATCATTCATTACATAGTTTTACCTCTGTCTTTGTCCCGTTTTCTTGTTCTTCTCCTTTTTTCTTCCCTGGGCACCACAGGGCCTGATTAGTTGTCACTATCAGGTAACTGATGCGTGTGAAAGTAGCTGAACAAGGAAAGATTGATCATGCATCGAGTCAGTAGAGCAATGAAATAGTTCTCTTTTGTGGGACAATCTCTCTCTTAAAAAATTAATTTTTAAAAAACAAAACAACTTCACTCGTTTTGGTGCTCCTTGGGATCGGTGGCGCCCTTAGCATTTTTCTGTTATTTATAATTTTAGGCTATTTTTAATATATATAATATTTTGTCATTTTTATGTGTTATGTTGTGTATTTTTTTCCTTGGCAGTTGTACATATAAGGTATAAGTATTCTACTTTTTCTTTAAATAAATTGACCATGTTTTACAGTGGTGTGTTTATGTTGTTATACCTGTTTATTGCCTTTTTTTTTGGTTCTATATTGCTTTTTCTTTGCATAGGCTATATATGTTTTACTGTAGTATATTTCAGGTTTGTGTTGCTGTTTTTTCTTTTTCCCCCCTTATATGCTATTTACATTGCAAGGCAAAAACGAGTTCTTGAGCCAGACTTTGGTCCGGTGGTTTTGCTAACAGTGAAGTGTTGGAGCCTGTAGTAACTCAAGTCCCTCAGCTACTATCACGCTTGCTTCTTGTTCTTGCCTTTCTTTGCGCTTTCGTTTTTCATTGATTGCGAAGCCCCTCGGGGGACAGTCACTGAAGGGGGTCTACGGTACGCCTTCAGACGCGACCAGACCCTTACACACCATCTGCCACTGACTAAACGCCTGTCTCCTCCCTCCCACTGCCCGTGTGTGTGTGTGTGCTCACTGCCCTGCGTCTAAATTGAACTAGAAGCATGTTAAAGAACCTGTAACGGTATGGGCCGGCAGGGGCCAGATGGCGCAGGCGAAGCCAGAAGTGTTGCAGTCCCAGCGGAGTTAGACAGCACATGGGCGGCCGTGGGAACCTAAGCTGGGCTCGCATCACACGGGATCGATCATATGAAGTCGTGTGGGGATCACAATTAGGGGCTATAATGTTGTTTGCGACCTATCGATCGGCGAAGGGGCTGGAGAATCTGATTTGATACGCCACGGTGTATCTTACAAGAACGCAGAGAAGGTAAATGTTAGAGCAGAGAGAGAGAGAGATGCCCGCACATCCGGTCACTTTTGAGGAGGGGTTTATAGGCGGATTTTACAAATCTAAAAAGTGCGTTTTTTTAGTGCAATGATACTTGTCGTCCCTGAGCACAGCTAAAAAATGCTGCGAAGCTCTCTGTGATATAATACCTGCCCATTTTTATCGACATATCGCTGGTCAGCATCATTGTTATTATGGTTACCCCTTCAAGCTGTTGGATCAAAGCCTAGTGTATTTGTTTACTGCTATAGTTAGTGGTGTTTTTTGTTGTTGTCCCTTGTTCTGTGTCTTTTTTATGTATTTAACAATGCAATATTTAAAAGTTATCATTTTGAAAACCCATATAAATACTTTCAGTCCTTAAAAAAGGGTTATTTTGTTAATACAACCTCAACTTTTTGTTTTGACTTTATTTAAGCCTTCACTCCACAAAATAAAAACAAACAGATTAATTAATTTGTCACCTTCTATTACCACTAAATATTAATAGAATAGGTCTTAAAACACAATACAGGTCAATACAGCGAATCGTTTGAAAGATATTAATGTGTAAACATTGATGGTTTGTAGTTTTTTGTAATTGACCTACAAAGAGCTTGATTGACAGACGATCTGACCAATCATAATATCATCTTGCCCAAAAAACAAAGCACACAGAAGAGTATATTCCGGCCTGATCTCACGGCAATATTTATAGAAATTCGTATTACCTCAATCGTACGAATTCATATGATTTCTTCTAAATCGTACATATTTTACGAGTTAGCAATTCGTATGAATTTGTAGGAATGACCTAAACCTAACCCCGCCCCTAAACCTACCCTTACGGGTTTTAGAAAAATCGTACAAAATCGTAGGTGTGAGGTCGTGAGACTGTGTTAGTTATTGAGTCAAGAGGTTCACCTGAAAATAAAATAGCATATGGTCTGATGTTCGTTCGTGTTTATTTCATGCTTGGTTCACATAAATACATCTGCAGCCACAAAATGGTACTTATTCGTTTACAACATATGACAAAATATGAAAGCTGAGACCTTGTATCATACCAGAAATTGTCTGTCTGTAGGCTGTATTTTTTATTTTTTTATTTGTGATGATGATGTGTAGCCTAGTGTGAGAGTGACACAGGTTTTCGGACATAGCAACAGTAACTAAGGAGGACGGAAATTCTGATGGTTTTTAGCAGGGGTAATTAAGACTGCATCCTGGAATCAGAAATAGTGTTTTAACTGCATCTTTATTTTAAGATAGACAAAGCGCGTGAGTAGTTCAGGCTCATTCACCAGGCTACCTGTGGCCTGAGCATTGTTTTAGATCATATTACTCTGACCAGCTGCCCCAACAATCCACGCGCGCCCCTGCTCTGACCACGAGGCTCATTGTCATGCGCCGTTGCCATGGACATGATGGCCGTGGCTTCTTTGAGCTTCTCTCGGAGGGCCTCCCGCGGGGATACAATCATTCAATAATTACGCGGGGATCCTCTTATTTGCGCCCGCGTGCGTCTGTTTGTGGGTGTGCGCAAGCGTAAGGAGACAGGCGTGGACGTTTGGGAGCTGACGCTTGTCGCGTGCCTGTGCGTATCAAAACACATCTGCTTCGAGGGCTCCAGGGACTGATGCCACCACAACATATCGACCTCTGTCTCTCTCTCAACATATTGATTTGACAAGTCATAGGCATTTTTGACACCATGCTCCCCACGCTAAAGATGTCGATGCAGTGCGCTTTCGTCACACGTGATGATTCTGTGTTTTTTTTAAGTATGAATTAGCCTATATACCTAACACTGTATGTTTGTAATGATTGCAAGTACCTCTTTAGCTCACGGCTTGACTGAATGTCACTGCAGTGAAACATCAAACAAAGTGACATTTATTTAAAAGAAGCACATGTAGGCTATACCTTAAAATAGCATGCAAGTCAGATTAATCTGGCACTTTATTTTTTTATATTAGATTTTTTTAATATTATGTTTTGAAAATAAAAAAATATATATATACATAAAAATATATAGCCTACCAATTAAATTGTCAGTTTATGGTCAATATTAGAAATGCATATCATGCATAAAAATTAAATATAAAATAGTATGCTTGGCAAAGCATTTTTAATTAATTATTCTGTAATGCACCAATAATCAGGTATTTACTATAACTTACATGTCATATACATTTTAGGATCACAGTCCGCATTGTGTATAATCTTAACGTTAAGTAAAGAATAGAGAAAGAAAAGTACTGGCAATCATGAAGATGCTCTACATTTACATTTCAGTCATTTAGCAGATGCTTTTATCCAAAGAGACTTAGAGGACAACAGAAGCAATCGAAACCAACAAAAGAGCAACACTATGATGAACGCAATACATGTTTTTCTCTCTTGTTCTTAAGAAACAAGTAGGTAGAATATAAGTGTGTTTTTTAAGGAGAAATAGAAACATTACGAAATTGATAGAGGGTCTATAAAAGAAGACAGATCAAATAGAATTAGATGATAGTGCTAGAGTTAGAGGGTCAAATAAAGATGGAAGAGATGTGTTTTTAGCCGAGCTGCTTGGATTGAGTCAAGTCAAGTCACTTTTATTTCTATAGCGCTTTTAACAATACAGATTGTAGCAAAGCACTGAACATTATCAAA
>JAUCNO010000342.1:99835-111709 GCA_032353835.1 Enteromius viviparus
ATTTTTATGTTTAGGTTTTTTTATTTGCTTTTTTTTTCAGCAACTAGCTACAATATAATATAGACTTTTGTTTATATATAATTTTGTTTCAGGCAATTTTTTACTGAAAAGTCAAGTCAGCATCAAGTTGAAAAGCTAACTAAAAAAATAATTTAAAAAATTGCCTGAAATAAAACTATACCTAAAATGGCTTTAGTTTACATCCCTGCAAAATTTTTGACATCCCTCAAAATTTCACAAAAAAATAACAGCTCTGAGTTTGTTAGTTTTTTTTTGCATGAAAATAAAAACATTTTAGATCAATAAAGATTGATAACTATTTTAATAACTAGCTGTATAACCATAATGTTTAAAAAATTGGTCTACCTTTTCACTCCATAATAACACCTGCACAAAGGTAAAATAGTGCTGAAAACATATTAAATACATGTTTTTTTTATATATAAACAATAATAGTCATCAGGATCTACCTGACTTTTACAAAGCATAACTGTACAACATAAACAGAATGTTTGGTAAGTTATAATATAGTCATTTGGCCTATATAATATATTATAAACAGTCCTATTATTATATATGGCCTAGAGCCTATATGAATGAATGCTTGTGCTTATGTAGTGATAAAGTCATTTCATGCATTATACTTATCCTGTTTCTGAACAATGAATGTTTCACTACTGTTTTTAATTTAATATAAATTCATCTTCCAGTTTTATTCTCATTCACAGATCAAGAACACCCCCGAAGTGTGAAGGACAACTTTTGCTCAGGTTGTGTTTACATCTACATGTAACCTTTATAATTGCAAAACGTGCATTTGTAAGGTGGCAGGAAAATAATGAATGAAGAAATAAGCCTTCCAGCAACACCGTTCCTTATTATCCAGGGTGGGAGACCAAGTTTAAGAGCTTAAGAGACAGGATCTTTTGTAAGAACAAAAGGTGAGTAATGCCAAACGTGAACGGTAGGGATTTCATCTTAATCTTGTGATAGTGCGTCTGAATGTAAGACTTTAAAACATTCCTCTACAAATATAGAGAGCTTTACATCTACTGAAGTCATTGAAGGCAGTGGAGAGCTGGTTAATCTTCTCTAACTGACCTATAGGCTGTCCTTCTGGTGCGTGTGTTTCTCTGTGATGGGCTTGAAGGGTCAACAGATCGAAGCTTCTTCTCTGATATTTCTTAACGGCTGTAGATTCATAATGTTGCAGGTCTGGAGTCTTCAGCGTCAGTCTGAGGAGAAATCAGAAATCTGTTCAGATTGGTACACTTTGAGCTTTGTCATCCGGATAAGTTACACTGTGAAAAAAAAAGAAAAATCTTCACTGAGAAAAAAGTGAGAAAATACAGAAAAACTTTAAACACATTCACGGTCAAAGCCTATAAATTGTACAGTATGCAACTAATTTCCAAACAAGAACATGTAAACCAGTAAATTCAACAACGCGTTTAAATAATACTGTAATACCGTAATAATGATGGTAAAAGAGCCACATAAAATAATCAAAGCTCATCACAAGCAGAAGTATATATTGATATCTAGAGGATCATTCATGCAAACAGCAAACATGTCACATAAATAACACAATAAACATTCATTAAACAACAGAAGATGTAACATAAAGCCCAAGTCTACATGACTGATAACAAAAATGTGATTATTTAAACAAAATACTTCCAAATGTGGAGTGTCACGCAGGGCATTGTGGGGATGTCAGTTTACAGTTTTTGGCTGTAAATTAAGTTCCTATCTAATCTAAGTTACTTCTAAAAAATGTACAATTAACAGCATTTTACTGTAAAATTACAAGAAAGGTCTGGTTGGATGTTTTACAGTTTTTTTAATCTTACTGTTTTTTACTGCATTTTTACAGTTACAGTTTTTTTTACGGTGTACATGAATTAGTGTATGATCCAGATGTTATTATATGATCTTTAACATGCAGTGATTACACTTTTATGTAGGCCAGTATGTTAGTGTCACCAAAAAAACCCAGGATTTTTTGACTGGATTATTGCAGGAAGGTATGTTTTGAAGCATTGTTGCTGGTTTGAGCTGGTCATAAGCTGTTTTTTCATAAACTCAAACCAGCAACAGTGCTTCTTAGCATACCTTACCAGCATATACTGCACTGTTTTTCAACAAGGAATGAGCTCTGCGGCCAGTGAAAGTGTATGATTCTTACAAATGTGGTTCTTCACGATAATCAGCTTGAATTGAATACATATATCTGTAACTAACTAATCCTTGGTCACATCAATTCAAAATCACCAACATAATCACCTCCGACAACTCTTAAAAACATGTTTCCTGAAAAGTTTGAAAAAAACAGCGAGGCTGTGAAAGCAACTGGTGAGTAAATGAGTTTCAGTGTTTGGTGTTTGGTGTCTTCGACAGCCTCTGTAGTCCAGTTCAGCCACTTACCAATCATCTTTTAACAATTTGGAATAAAACATGAAAACACCTTGATTTTGTGATAACCACAGACCTTATTTAATGCATTACCAAAACAGTAATAATAATAAAAACATTAGTTAGAGTTAGGATGGTGGGAACTGGAAGTGTTTAAGCCTACAAAAATACCGAACACGGTTGATTTATTTCCTCAGTTGAAAGCCTAATGTGTGTTGATTGTGGCCTCTCCTGGTGGCCGGAGAGTGAACTGCAGTCTGTCAAACTATTGCTGTCCCGGGGTAGATTGTTTTTGAGCTTTGCTAACAGCAGCAGCGAGTGCGTCAGAAAACACATAAACAAATTGTGTCAGCCACTTTGAGGAAATGCAAAGATTTCAATTCATTAGAATATTAAAATATGAAAAGTGAATTTCTCCTTTTTTAAATAGGCTTGTGTGTTTCTGTCTCTCTCACCTGTCCAGATGTGAGCTGACGGCATGCACTCTTGCGATCTGACCAGGATACAGTCCCAAGACATCTCGGCCCTGCCGGTTAGGACTGAACAAGCACGATTGACACAGTAAAACAGGACTCAAATAAGTATATGAAAGCCTACAACATATATTACACATTGTCGACATTTTAAGTTGCTTAGTTTACGCACATTATTTATTAAGCATCAAACCCGTCTGGACCTGAAAGCTCTTTATTTGTAAAGATCAGGATTTAAAAAGCTTACGCATGGGTTTTGCTGTTTTGGCTTTCCTTAAATGTGTGCAACCTCAGAGCAACTCCTGACCCGGCCATCCTTGCACAAAAACACCAGTCAAATCCATTTGGTAAAGTCTTACAAGCTCATTAATAGCAAATGTACATACATATAAAGTAGTTGAGAGTAATTGTTTTGTTTCCTATTCATTCAGTGATTCTCTGCATTCTAGGCTATTATTTACAGGTTTCAAACAAATCCCACATTCAAATGCAAACTCTTCGTTTGAAAACAAATTGAAACCTGTTTTGAAAGACAAACACAAGGCGTCTTACCTGCTTTGTTAGTCAGTGTGTTGATGCATGCTCTTTGCATGGCTGAAAGTCAGCGTCCTAATGGACAGCAGCGCTTCTCTTACAGAAATCTGACACAGAGACACTGATACTGATACTACACTGCTGTATCTGCTGTAGTCTGGCTTTAGTCCTCTCTAAAGTCTCCATGTTCATCTACAAGCTCTAGATCTGCATGTTTAAAAGCTGTCTCTGGTCTGGAAGCAAACCCAAGCAACAGCTAAGATTAATGGAGTTTTATTCACATAATCTTTGTAAAAAAAAAAAAAAAATTAATAATAGTATATTATATCATATTTATATATAGTTTCAAATATAAACTTTTTTACTGTGCAATTGATAATATCTTGAAATATCAAAATAAATAATTATGTGTGTTAATTTTTTAAATATCCAGAATTTTAGAGTTGGAGGCTTATTTCTAGATCTGGATCTGAATTTCACTTCTCAGATGTGTGTGTGTGTGCCTGGTATTTATCACCTTATTATTGACCTTGTGGGGACATTTGTTACTGTATGTCCACTTGAGGAAACAAGCTTATAAATTACAGAAAATCTAAAAAGGCACCTAGTTTCCTGTGAGGGGTAGGTTTAGGTGTAGGGTCAGTGAAGGACAATACCACATACAGTCTGTACAGTAGAAACACCATTACACCTATGGAGAGACCCCATAAAACATATAAACGTGTGTGTGTCTGTGTGTGCTCGTACTAAAGGTGCTAATCAATCTGTATGGTATATTTTCATGACCCCTCTTTTATTTACCTTTTTTATATTGTTTTTATAACAATAACAACAATAATAAATTTAATTAATGATAATAATAATAATACTTAAATATAAAAACATTTAAGGAATGTAAATGTACTGTATTCATTTTAAATACAGTATTAATATTTTAATAATAGTTTTCATTTATGAATTATATTATATAATAATAATAATTGGTATAATTATAATGTTGAGTTATATTAATAACTAATATTTCTTTTTATAAATGTATTTATTAAATGTATTTTATTATGACGCTTCAGTTTCATGTTTTGACCACTAGAGGGAGACATCCTGCAACCTTATATGTGAAGTCCTCATAAACTATGCACTCCACGTGTAGTTTAATCAAAAGATGCATGGAGTAAGTTTATGAAATTTATCCCTCAAGTTTGTGATTTTGATAGACTGGAGACTCCTTGTTCAAAGAGTAGTTTGAGTTTAGTAGTAGCCTGTTTATTATTCTTGTGTCTTTTGTTTTGCCTATAGCCTTTCTGCATTCATTAAATAAGACAAAGGGCCCCTAATCCTCAATCTGTCCCGGGATAGAGGCGGGGAAATTCACTGCAGCTGGTGCTTTTATTATCATTTGACGCATAATAGTGATTTCTGGCGCTGTATGTAAATATGAGGCCTCTTCTTGGTCGGTGGGAGGTCCATAATGCATTTATCATTCATATGTAACGTTAGCGAGAACCAACAAAAGCCTCGCGAGTGACAAAGCCAGGAAGAGGAGGAGTACGGGGGGAGCGTCCGGTAAAAACGGGTCCCGGTGTGACGTCGAGAGGGTTCCTCCTCTGTCCCACTGGCAGCGGCTGAATGGCTGGGGCTGGAGATGAAATTACGAACACTACTACTGCGAAGGTTCAACTCATTAATATTAAAACGCGCAGGCTGACGTTGCTCGCCAAACCCCCAATGGCAAGGCTTAGTTGATGAATATTAATTAGCTCCAAGATACGTCCCCCCCAAATAAGCCTTACAGCGATAAGCATTTATTATGTGACTATTCTTTATTATTAGGCATACTTCTTGTACATAAAATAAAATGCTCTGTCTCCAAGCATTTTTTTTGTATTTTTATTTATTTTTCTATTAGTGCTTCAGAGTATTATTTTTGTAATGTATTTATATATTATTTATATAACAAAATCATATCCTTTATATGAAATTGTGTTGATTTTATGTATATAAAAGGTTCTGTTTCCAAATATTTGTAAAAAATCCTATTATGCAGTATTATTTTGTATTTATTTTAATATTTATATAACCTTTTATTACAATATAAAATGTATTTCATTTTATGTGACCCTGGACCACAAATACAGTCAAAAGCTGCACTGGTATATTTGCAGCAATAGTCAAAAATACATTGAGGGCCTATGGCTCAAAATTATTGATTTTTCTTTTATGTCAGAAATCATTAGGATATTAAGTAAAGATCGTGTTCGAAGAAAGAATTTTTATTTATTTTGCACCCTCAGATCTCGGCCAGATGTTGTCCTGTCTCAACAAACCCTTCACTAATGGAAAGCTTATTTATCCAAAAAAATACCCTTATGATTAGTTTTGTAGTCCAGGGTAACATATTTAGTAAATCTTTAATTATATATCTGAAAAGGACAGTTCTCCTGCTACTATTCACGTTCACGTGCATACAATATTATTAATAATAAAAAGGCATGTGGGTCAGTCAGATCTCGCTGACGTTTTTTGGTAATCTTCCAACGCGGAAGGTTTATCTTCTGAATATTAATGAGCTCCCGCTGACGTCGCCCGCTGACCTTCCAATGCCGACGCTTGTCTCATTAAAATTAAGAAGCGGGTCTTCGCCGTAGTAGACTTCGGGAAATTCGCGTGCTGGAGACGGGGTGCGCCGTCACCGCGCTTTCTGCATCGGGCTACGCCATCATTCATCCAGGGTCATTCGGTTCACCGGGGTAATGGAGATGATGGCCACATCACGGGCGCGCGTGCCTCCGTGCTCCTCATGACCGACCGGCGGCGGCGGCGGCAGCAGCAGCAGCGTGCGGGTTTGGGTTTGTCTCACACCGGGCTGGCGCGGAACCGATCCCACCGTCTGGCGGAGCGTCTGCCAGGTAACGCACTGCGTGCTTCGCGTTGTTTATTTTTCCTCCATCAGCGAGCAGCATCACGGACAAGGCCGAGCATCCGCGCTGGAGCATCACTGGCCGCCGCCGGGTGGGGATGCTCCTCGGCCTTGCCTGTGATGCTGCTGGACATATCAAGCGCTTATTTACACATCGAGAGCTATTTTGATAGAAATGTACATTATAAAAACATTCAAACCACTTCCTGCGCGGTATTATTGATGCGCGTCCACCATTTTACGCATTTCGGACAAATAGAAAACAAGAGCGCGTGCAAATGCACATCCTCTTGTCTAAGTGCATGCGTGTTTGTATTGTTATCACAGCCGTGTTTCTGAGCAAACATTCATTAATGTTCACAGACATGCTTGTTCTTGTTCGTGGCGCGCTGTCAGTCCGCTGTATGAATCTATTATGATGGCGATGGATTATATAACAGCAGCTCAATATGACCCAAAAGCCACTGCTTCATTGTGGTTATTGTGATTTGTCATGTTAATTGCTGTCACATCCGTGTGTGTGTGTGTGTGATGCCCAGCCGTGTCCGCCATTGTTTTTGTTGACATTGCTTTGGGTGGCTTCTGTTGTTTAGACACCTCGTTTTTCCTAAAGACGCGAATTATGCATCTGTTTTATTCGACGTGCGTCAAAATGAGCCTCTTTTGTAAAGAATGTGTTTTTTATTTCAGAATTCAAAATAATGTTGACGTTTTTCTTGACTTGAAGTCAGAAAGGTCTTTGTGGTGAAACGGGGGGACATAGAAAGGGCTTATTTTGTTAGAATATTTTATTTTGAATGATGCAATTTTGTTATTAATATTTAATAAAAACTAAATATGTGGTGTAATCAATGCCCAGGAAGCCATTTTGTTGTCATGTGACAAGAAAAACATAAAATAGAGGACTGCTTCAGACCTTCATGACTGCGTTATTAAAAATGTCATATATTTTGTCCTTTTTGTGAAAATTTGCACGCTTACAATAAGACTTTAATTGACTTCATAAAGAATAATCCCTTTCATAAAGAAAATCAAATTAAAGCGATCAAGCTTTTTTAATGTCATTAACATCAAAATATTTGTAGAAGATTTATAATTTACAGTCTGAGAACTATGTGCATTTTTACAATTCACAATTTATTAAAAGATGAATTCAACAATTATATTTTGCATCATGCATCGTGTGTCAGAACCCAAGGGTCCATCCAGGGTCAAAAAATGATTCATTGGATGAACTCAATTTAATATAATAATAATAATAATAATATTGATAATAATTTAATAGGAAGACATCCTTTTACACTGAAAAAATAAAACGATATGTTTGATTTACCTAATTCAGGCATTAGCCAACTACTTATGCATAACATAAGATGGTTTGGGGTAATAATAATACCCAAAGTATTATTATTAGTATTTATAATAACAACATTGATTCATGTTAGCAGGTCCCTAAGCACATGCTCTACACTTTACCATAATGGTAACCGCCCAAAACACATAGCAGAATGTCTTTTAAATACAAACATAAACCAGTGTTAAACATTAACAAGTCTCCTAGTTTTATCATCTTAATAAAAATGCCTTTATTATTATATTTATTTATTTTATTATTTACTATTATAAATAGCATTTTATTTCAAGATTTACTATCCTTATTCTGCCCTGTGCAAAGCATGATGGGAAGGGGAAATCCACTTGGTTACACAAGTAAAATCTTTTATGTTCTTTCAAAATGAAAATATTGAGTTGAACCAAAACAAAACAGTTTCAAGTCAGTTTCACACAATGCAGATGTTTAAATTTAAGCAAGGGAAGTTGAGAGCTCATGGATACACAGCTGAGAGGTGTCTGTGATTTCTTTACCACAAGCTAAAAACATTACTTGGATAGACTGAGCTATAGATAAGAACTAATGAGCTGTGAGACGTTGTAAGGATTCCTTCTAAGATTTCTTTTCTGAGGTTTTGAGGTTGGTTCCAAGGTTCATGTTATTATACGGTGATTCTGACACATCCAGGTTGGTTTTAAGGTTTTCTGATTGATTCCAAGATGATGCTGAAAATGATAAATAAATAAAAAATGGACAATGATGTAATATCAGAAGTGATTTTGAGAACATTGGTTGGATCAGAAGTTCTAGGTAATGATGTGAAATGTTTGATAAGATTCTCAGATTGACTCGTGGTAAAGTTTGGCTTCTGAGATGATTCTAGTCTGAAAGTGAGGTTTAAATTCTGATTGGACTCTTTTTCCAGAGTTCTAATCGTTCTAGGGTTCAGCAGTTGATTTTCAGATGGTTCTAAGATTCATTGTCAGGATGAGATCAAAATATTCTATCGGCTCTAAGATTCCTTGAAAATTCTTAGGTTCATTTTCAGATGGTTTTAAGGCAAATTCTATGGCTCTCATGTTGTTTTTAGGTCTTTTTTCAGACTGATTGAAGAAATCTAAGACTCTAAGGTTGTAGGTGATTTGAAATGAAAGAAAAACCTTTATTAAAGTTTTATTTAAAGATATTTGTCAGGTTGATTTCCAGTTTAAAATGATGTTCGTCTAAATATGAGTTTAATGTTGAATGTGAGTTCTCTTTACTGTAAAATTTGAATCTTATGTTAGTATTATTGAAGAGTTTACATTGAGCTCGTTTAAAGCTGTGAGGCTGATTTATTAAGGAGTTGTTCTACAGGAAGTTTTCATTTTAAGTTAAAAATATGAAGAGTTTCTTAGTAGTCCTGACAAACAATTAATCCCATTCAGAGTAGAAGTTCTTGTTTGCATAGTATATATGTGTGTATATTAATTGTGTATGTATTAATATGTGGGCCAAAGATGAAAAAGGGTTTAACCATAAAAACAATGTAATGCTGCTGTAAATTATTGTTGTCTTTCCACAAAAAATAAAAAGTTTTCTGATTAATTGTAATAATCTAAAATAAATATCACTTTTATATTTACTATATTGACTCACTAAAATGTCATGTAGTGTAACAATCTTGTCAGGCATAATTACAACAAAAATCTTTTTATGACGCATTAAAAGACAAATTATTTTTGCCCCAGATAGTAATTAGTATGCATAAAAAATTGGCCGCTATCCTAGTTTTTTTTACTAATTAAAAACACAATAGAATGTAATATGCCTCCATATTTTATATATATTATGTATTTTAATATGTCAGAATTTTTACCTAAATTTTGTATTGCACTGAATGACTATTATTGATTATTTCAACAACATTTTTAACATTATTTTCTCCAAAAACTTACCTGAAACCTTAAAAGTAGGCACTTTACTTATATTTAATGCGCTTTTTATGGACATAAAATCACTTTTGTCAATTTCTTCAGATGCTGACATCCTTGACTCATGCAAATATTTAAGAAAAATATGTCTGCATATTAAATATACTTACATAAAATGTAAAAAATAAGAATTTACATAATGTTTACATTTATATAACTGTATATATTTTTTTTAAATACATGCATGCATTTGTGTGTATTTATATATAGGCTACATAATAAATATACACAGTACATTATGCGAAATAAAAACCTTTATTTTGGATTAATCATTGAACAGCACTAATAAGAGTGCTTCTGAAGTTTCAGTATTGATTGGTTGTTTGATAGGTTGTAGCACTGTGTACCAAGCTTGATTCTGAGCCGGTTCTACGATTCTGAGTATGATTATGTGGTTCTAAGATGAATTCCAAGGTTCTAAAGCCTCATAATGAAGGGAAGAGGCTGTGTTTAGAGTCCTGCATAGCTTCAGCATCCAGTGTGAGAGAGGAAGAGAAGGCTACGGGAAGGGGCGGGAAATATTTCCCTGCTCCTAACAATGACTTTATTTCTCATGGAAGTGTGTGTGTGGGAGAGGGGGAGAAGCGGAAGAGAATGACCCATGTGTGTGTGTTTTCTCTCCTTTGTTGTTTCCTTCCAGGCTGAGTCACCACTGGAGTGTCTGAAGGGTCGCGAGAGAGAGAGAGAGTGAAAGTGAAGGAGGAGGCTGAGAAGTTACATCACAACGTGGCAGAGAAAGTGAGAGGAAGAGTGTGAGAGAACAGGAGAGCCGAGCGAGACGGCCGGGAAGGGAGAGCGAGGGGACGGGACAGAACCGCCAGCAGGAAGTCGAGCCCTGGACTGACCCCTGACCTCTGACCTCGCAGCCAACATGAACGACCAGAACGTAGTGAAAGAGGGATGGGTGCAGAAGAGAGGTGAGAAACAACGGCACTGAAATATTGATGTGTTGATGAGTGTGTTTTCATTTGTCGGTTGTGTTAACGCTGCTGCGTCTGTGAATATTGCATGCTTTCTCATGCATGTTTTAGTGGTTTTCTGTGTGCTTGATCGTCTGGGGTTTTATTGGTTTTGCAGGTGAATACATTAAGAACTGGAGACCGCGGTACTTCCTGTTAAAGACGGATGGATCGTTTATTGGCTATAAAGAGAAGCCGCAAGATGCAGATCTGGCGTATCCTCTCAACAACTTCTCTGTGGCCAGTGAGTCTCTTCTGATTCGTGTTAAACAGGCTTGTTATAGTTAGCTATGAGTAAAGCCATAAAAAAAATAATTTCACAAAAAATACAATTTAACGGAACAATGCATGGAAGATAAAATAAACTTAAAATACAATAACTAAAACAAATCAAACCAAACTGGAAATATAAACATGAAAAAAAAATTGTTCACCATGAGAACTCATTTTCATCTAGTGTAACATTATGTACTAAAATTTGAACTGATGAATACAAATTAATACAAATATTTAAACAAAAAACGACAAAAAATAAATAAAATATGAATTCAAATAGGATCTCAGTGATACTAAAACAGCACAGCTTTATAATAACCCATTAATACTGTTGGAAGAAAAATATGAAATATATTAAGAAAAAAATATGTACTTCTGTTGTATGTTTTCTGACAGTATAAAATAGATAATGTGTGATTTCTACCAGTTTTTTGAGAATTTATTTGACATTTTTTATGTACCCTGCTCTCTTTAAATGTATGGCATCAGTGTGTCGTGTTCTTGATCAACTCATCAGATCAACTTACTGTTCACCAGATCCGTGACTCACTTCATTCAAAGCAAACTGATTTAATTAGAGCGTCACATGCTGACGTCATTGATAAGAGTCTGCCTCCGTAATTTGAGATGATGGCATCTTTATTCCACATATGCATGAATTCCACTGTTCAACATGCATCCGCCTCCTCATTCATCAGAGTGTCAGCTGATGAAGACGGAGAGGCCGAAGCCCAACACCTTCATCATCAGGTGTCTGCAGTGGACCACTGTGATCGAGCGCACGTTTCACGTGGACACACCGGACGAGAGGTACGCCACATCAACTAACAGCTTGAGTAACGATCTAAACGTGAATACCAACGAGTTATCATTACGAGAATGTAATGTTCTGCACTGGAATCACTAGATTAGGGCTTAGGGTGCTTTCACATCTGTGGTTCGGTTCATTTGGTCCGGACCAAGGGCATCAAATGATACATTGTAGCATTTTTCT
>JAUCNO010000342.1:151950-187997 GCA_032353835.1 Enteromius viviparus
GGCCAGCGGGGGAGTGCGGAGGGGGGACAATCGCACTCTGGCCCGGTTCACGGCAACTATGCCTAGTGTGAGTACACCCTTAGACAAACCTCAGCGAGTCTCCTGTACTGTTGTGCGAGCACGAGCTCTTATTTTCTCGGTGCACACAAACCTCTCTCTGTGTCTGTTCTGTTCAGCGAGCGGCTGAGAGGAGCAGGGCTTACAGTTAAAATAGATATCCTGTTGCTTCTAACTCTATTTTACATGCAAATAGAGCCAAAAAAAAACAGCATAGCCATTGTCTATACTGTATCTTATGCGTACTTGGTTTCATTATTATGAATGATAAATATAATTATATAATTACAAACGATTATAAATAAGGATTTTAATCTAGATTAACATCTTGTAAGGTAGAGCTAGTTCAGTAGGTCTTATAACGGCGTGCATTTCAGTCACTATTTCATATTCGTTCCGTTTTTTTGAAAACAGTAATATTGGGAATTAGGGTTCATTGAATAACATTATGTGACACAGAGAAGCAAGAAAATATGATGCACTGACGTAATGAATATGCAAATTGATAGATGATGTCGTCTAGCAATCTAAAGCGTGTTTTAAATAGGATGTGTGGAAGGTTTAATGTTTTTTTGTTATTAAAATTGAAGTTAGATAGATGGCTAATGTGTGTGCCATGTCAGTGTTCATGTAAACTGTTTAATAAACACATCTGGCACTTTTTTTGAGCATCTTAATGAGTTTAGTTTTTTATGTAAATGATTCAATAAATACCATACCGTGCCATTCATACCGAGGTATTATTGACCAGGAAATTTTGATACCGTTACATCCCTACTATCTATATTCTAATGGTTTATAGTTGATCATTTTAGAATAGCTAATTGGGAAAGTGTATTTATTTACATCTCATTTCCTGGAGTTTAAAACATTATTCAATAAAACTATCAAGGAATTTTAATTTAATTTTAAAATGACAAAACTTTTTGGGATGTATTGCTGATCCAATATGTTCAACCCAACATTTTTTATAGTGATGAATTACTATCAACCTTAAAATGATAGTTCAAATATCCTAATCCTGTCATCAGCAATGCTGTTCCTAATCCTCAGACTTTTACTGTATGGGAAAACGCATTCTGATAAATATCTCTTTCTGAGTTCCACAAGTGAGTATATGATGAAAGAACTTAGATTTTTGGGTAACCTACACTTTGAATGATAGACAACAAGAGCTATGTTTTGAAATTTACTGATCAATATGATATAGATGAAGGACTGCTGGGATGTGAGAGAGTTTGTCTTTACTTCAGCTACCACCGTGAAGATGTACTGTTGAGCATTGTTGTAGTTCAGACATTGTTTCAACCTGATGTTACCGTCCTGTCTCACTTCAAAATCATCTGGTACTGGAGGCTGTTAAAAGAGTGGAAGTAATCAATTAAAATAAGGATGAGCTTACATAGCCATTGCCCAATGCAGGTGCTGTATGACTTGCTCTGGAAGATCGGAGGGTTGTCATTGATGTCCACAACATCTACTGGTCAAATGTTTTTTAGCTGAAATGAACGACAAAGTCTTCATTGTCAAAGTTTCTGTGCTTAATCTTTAAATCTATGATGCTTTGTTTTAATAAATGTATGATGTCATTAATTCAACAAACATACCCCTGTGTTTGAGCACATGACTGAAAAACATAATTTCTCTCCATGCTAGAAGAAATAAAACATACAAAGTGTTAAAATGAAATGCAATATAACGTTAATATGCTGTTAGTTAAAGTAGGGGTGCAATGTTTCGGCTTTTAGGATGTTGGATTATCGTGCTAAGCATGGTCAATATATTAAAACAATTTTATAAAAAAAACCAATTTGGACATTTCACAGAGTATGTCTGTGCCAAAATTCTAACTTCCTGGTCCGTGCAGATTTCGGGAGTCTTTTTCGATCATTGGGCTTCTTGAGTGTGGAATTCCTTATATGGGCATTTCTCCCGGAAGCACGCGCCCGAGCACGCATAGATCAGGGAAAAAGCGAGATCGCGCCTATCAACCTCAGTTAAAGTGTGTTTGTTGACAAACGTTTTATAAACAAGGCCTAATTCGATGCTGTATGCACAAATTTGACATTGAAAAATTGAGAGGTTCAAGCTATAAAAGACTCAGAACTGTAAATATAACATTAAATGTAAACATATATTATATTGCATTACTGTAACCAGATCCTCCTAAATATTACACACTGCACCCTTACCAACTACCAACGCAAAGAATCAACCGAGGCTGGAACAAACCTGCTTCAGTTCATCAGCGTCCAGTGGTTTTTTGGTCCGTACAGTAGCGGTTGAATCTCTATCAGAGTGAATCAGCTCCACATACTCCAAGCCAATAGGAAAGAGATATGTATCCAGAACCAGACGATCATTAGGGCCGATATTAGTTAGAATTTCTTCATCACCTGAAGGCCAGGTTGAATACACATTTAAATACAAATTCTAACACAAAAACTAAAACATAAATACTATATAATATCAGTATTGTTCTTTGATTATTGTCTCTTTACTTGCTAATAGTATTGTGCATATCTCACCTTCATATCCTTCCAGGTAACTCCCTAGATTGACATTAGTTCCAGCTGCACAGTTTATCTGTGAGGAACCTTAAACAGTAACAAGTTATTGGTTTAAATGAACAAATAGCTAAAGCTTGAATTCAGCAGCACAAAATACACTAAATCATACAGTGTATTGATTTAACAACAAATAATATCACTGAGTAAGCAAAATAGTTTCCTGACAAGTTACTAATCCTTTGTACTTTAAAACATGCTTTTAAACAATAGACAGTTAATACAATTAGTTAGGCCTCTAATCTAAATGTTTGAATTTCATATTGTTACTTCAGACGGTTGTGATTAAATTTGACTTATAGCAGTCTTTACACTGTTGACATGCAGACAGGCTAAAACAATAAGGCCATATTTTCCAAAATTCGATGTGTAAGCTGGTATAAAGGTGCTTCATATATGCCATTTATTCAGGATTGACAGCTTATATGATAAAATGTGTATTTAAATAAGGATAACTGTTAAACTTTGTTATTGGGCTTTACTTGATCTTGTTCCACCACGTCTATTCATGCAATTGATTCAGCCATGGGTCTATTCATCTTATTTTGGTCTTATAAGCTGGACTTTGGCCTGCAATTGAACAGGTTGTACAGGCTTAACAGACACATGACCACAACAAATTCACATGCACTGCTGTGTAAGAAGACCTAGCTTTACTCAAGTTAAGGCTTAGTTGGGTCCAGTTCTCCTCTGGCCGGACGCCCAGCACCTATTTCCATTTCAATTTTAAACACGTTGACTAAAATATAAGTCTAAAGTGTTTCAACTGAAAGAAACTTTCACTTTCTGATCTTAAAATATATCAGTGCCTTTATTTTGTCTCAAGATGCACACAAGTAATGTTTTTCTGAGTTTTTTTTTCTGATATTTATTCATATATTTTTATAATATGGGTGTTTTAGTGATGGTAAAGCTTTACGAATGTATTGTTTTGAATCAGTGCTTTAATTATACGTTTGGCATGATGTCTTGAAGTTGCAAAATCTCGTCCTGCCCTTACCAATTTTTTAATTGATTTGGTCATATTTTCTCCACCATCCCAGCTAACACACCTTTATTTCTGTTTGCTATTGTTTTAATAGCGCAACAAAAAGTTTGTTTTGTCTCTATAGTGTCAGTGTTTTACATTTAGTTTAAAAGGAATCTCTGTGAAATTTACCAGAAATATCTAAAACATACATCTTGTGTCATCAAGGAAAATCACACTCTGCTAATTTATGATATTTACTGACAAAAAACAAAACAAAAAAGGTTTTTAAAAATAAGTCAATACAGATGATTATTACCAAAATAGTTGCCATGTTATATTCATCTTTTTTTCTATTTTTTTCTATTGCAATGCACTGCGGGGGTCCAGAAGGTTTTAAACATGTCATTATATGTTTTTTTGAACCTGTCAAAACTGTTGTCAGGTTTTTAAAAAAAGGTATGAAAATTGACAGTGCCTTGAGCAAAAGAAAAGAAAAGAAAAGAAAAGAAAAGAAAAGAAAAGAAAAGAAAACAACGCACACACTAATGTACTTTCTTAGTAGGGCTTGACATGCATTACACCCTGATGACAGATCCACCCAAAAAGATCCACCTCAAACACAAACAAGAAGAAAGCAAGAAAGATGAAAATCCTTAAAGCCGATCACTTATTTTAGCCTCTATTAAAGGTTCAGGTGTCCAGCAGTACAAAATCAATTTTCTGCCTGTTTTCAAGTAATGGATGTGTGTGTGTTTTTACCCAACCAAACCTCATGACCCAGAGTCAAACAGAATTCTATGGCTCACGTAATAAAACCTGCCTGAGCTGTTTGTTCCAAAGTGGTTCCAAGATGTGGTACCTTTAAACTCCCTAAAACGGTTGGTAGGGGTGGATGAAGAAGAAAGTTAGGGAGGAACCAAAACTCAGCAGGGAGAGCCAATCCTTCTGTGGGACATGTTAAAAGAAAATTCTAAGAAATATAAATTGTGGGATGCACCGAAAGCGAAGGTGCAGCTGCAGCTGGAGGCGATTCAAACATATATAGGTCTGATGGGTCACAGTATACACAAAAGACTGGGGACCATTTGAAGACTCTCATTCATCTGTATCTCCACAGAAAGGTAAGGCTCATTTTAATATGATTTTTGTCTTTGCATGTTTGCGGGGTTGTCATAAAACGAAAAAATGTCTCATAAGTTGATAAATTCTTATCTATGTTATAATCGATTTTCAGATATTTTTGCATGTCTAAAACTAAAATAATAAACATTTTTATTAATGTATTTACTCTAAAGTGTGAAAAGCCTGACAAACTGATCATATTTATCTCTGCTCTCACTTTTCTGTGTGTTTAATCTCCAGATTTCAGAGCAGAGAGAGATGAAGAATATTCTCTCAATGAAGATGTTGCTCCTGCTTCTGCTGGGATCCAATGTGACTGAGGGACGGATTATGAGTAAATGTGACCTGAAGGCCAAGCTGGAGGCTGCACGGTTTCAGGACTTTAAGTTCATGGGAGAAAAATTTAGTGAAAAAGATCTTGTCGCTAGACGTGAGTAACTTGTCTTTCAGACTTCATATTTCTCTTTCAATCTTCAGGAGGCTATATTTCTATGAGTGCATCTCAATCAGCTCCCTAGCTCCCATGCTTGTGAATCAGTGCATCATGTACACAAGTTCTGTCACTGGTCATTCCAGTGACGTGATTACGTGCAGCGTCAACGGACAACATAGTAGATCATCACTGGAATTAATAAACAACACGCAGGACCAATATAATTTTCATATTACTTTTTATTCTCTTTAATCACATCATTCTGCTACATGTTCTTACAACATTTCAGCCGAGTGTAAATTCTAAATGATAATTATGTGTACAATACTAGTCTAGCATTGTGTGTTTATGTTGAAATATACTAAAAAAAGAGATCCATCTTTTCAAATCTTCTATAGTGTGTGATTATATTTATAGAGTTCATTTGTGTGGTTTGTGTTTCACGCTTCAGGAATGTGGTGTTATTTCCAGTAAGGGAGTATAGTGCTTGCTGATGCTCCCTAGTTTTTGCGGTGCGTTTGAGACACCCCTTAAAATGGCCGACTCCCTGATCAGTGCCCTTACTACTGAACAAGGAGCTGATTGAGACGCACCCTATGTCACATGTAGCTATGAGGTTGATTACCTTTATCCATATGTTTTTTTTTTTCTTTTTGAGGCAGTTGTCTGCAAGGCCAAAGGCTCTGGCTTCAACACCAACTTCATCCGCCCCTATAAAACAATCAATCCTGATGTCACCCCACCTTATACATCCACCTCCACCTTAAGTCCAGCATCAGGTTTCACATCAAGGGCCACAAGCTCCACTTCAATGCCTATATCAAGTCCCACCACCAGACCAACCACAGTCTCCACCACAGGCTCCACCACAAGACCAACCACAGTCTCCACCACAGGACCAACCACAGGCTATACCACAAGACCAACCACAGTCTCCACAACAGGCTCCACCACAAGACCAACCACAGTCTCCACCACAGGACCAACCACAGGCTCCACCTCAAGTCCAACCACAAGCTCCACATCAACCTCTACAAGTCCCACCACAAGCTCCACTTCAACCTCCACCTCAAGTCCAACCACAAGCTCCACTTCAACCTCCACCACAAGCTCCACTTCAACCTCCACCACAAGTCCCACCACTAGCTCCACTTTAACTTCCACTTTAAGTCCAACCACAAGCTCCACTTCAACCTCCACCACAAGTCCAACCACAAGCTCCACTTTAACCTCCACCACAAGCTCCACTTCAACGTCCACCACAAGTCCCACAACTAGCTCCACTTCAACCTCCACTACAACTCCGATGACAAGCTCCACTTCAACCTCCACAAGTCCCACCACTAGCTCCACTTCAACCTCCACCACGAGTCTCATCACTAGCTCCACTTCAACCGCCACCACAACTCCAATGGCAAGCTCCACTTCAACCTCCACCACAGAGTCCACCACAACCCCGACGACAAGCTCCACTTCAACCTCCACCACAAGTCCCACCACTAGCTCCACTTCAAGCACCAACACAAGTCCCACCACTAGCTCCACTTCAGCCTCCACCACAAGTCCCACCACTAGTTCCACTTCAACCTCCACCACAAGTCCAACGGCAAGCTCCACTTCAACCTCCACCACAAGTCCCACCACTAGCTCCACTTTAACCTCCACAAGTCCAACGACAAGCTCCACTTTAACCTCCACCACAAGTCCCACCACAAGTTTCACTTCAACCTCCACCACAAGTCCAACGGCAAGCTCAACTTCAACCTCCACCACAAGTCCAACAACAAGCTCCACTTCAACCTCCACCACAAGTCCCACCACTAGCTCCACTTCAACCTCCACCACAAGTCCAACAACAAGCTCCACTTCAACCTCCACCACAAGTCCAACGGCAAGCTCCACTTCAACCTCCACCACAAGTCCCACCACAAGCTCAACTTCAACCTCCACCACAAGTCCCACCACAAGCTCAACTTCAACCTCCACCACAAGTCCAACGACAAGCTCCACTTCAACCTCCACCACAAGTCCCACCACTAGCTCCACTTCAACCTCCACCACAAGTCCCATGACTAGCTCCACTTTAACCTCCACAAGTCCCACCACTAGCTCCACTTCAACCTCTACCACAAGTCCCACCAACAAAGACTCTACAACAAGAAATGTTGCAAGCCCTACCACATCCACTAGCACACAACCCACCACAAACTCAAGGAACCGAAACTCTCCTTCAAGACCCAACCAAAGAAATGTCTCAAACAACAACAACAACAACAGCAGCAACGACAGCAACAACAACAACAGAGCCCGGCGTCACATTCCTGATTTTAACAAACCCAACCATCCAATCTTTAGGGAGGAGGAGCCTGTAGTTGAGCGCTTCTATGGAGTGTTTCAGCTCAGTGATCAGTGGGCTTGTGATTCTGGTGATATGCCATCCCTCAATATTTGCAACATGAAATGCACTGGTAAGTTTGTGGGGAAATATGCCATACATCAAAAATAAGATACACCTGAATAGCAGATTAAATCTGATATTTTAATTTTCTTTAACCAAAGCTTTTACTGATGATGATATCACAAATGACATCGCTTGCCTGAAGACTGTGATGAACAGCATGTAAGTACACATGAACTCATTTACAAAACAGTATGCTTTTTATTTTAATTATTAAGTTTATTTATATTTATATAAATTCCTAATTAATTATTTAGTATAATAAAATACAAACGTGTCTACAACTAAAACTATTAGAAAATTGGAGAAACTGAAATCTATGAAGACATTTTTAATCCAGTAATTACAATTTCTTTTGTAACAGGCCACCAAAACCTATAGTGAACCCATCTGTTTTGAAGAAGATGTAAGTTGAAAATATTTTTGACATTATGATTTTACTAATTATGTCAATACATGGTAGGTATAATAATACATTTAAATGGTATAGCAATGTACCTATTATAGTGCATTTTAAGGAATCATATATATATATATATTTTGCTGTTTTAGTAAATCTGAAGGTTTGTATTGTGACTGTGTTTTCTGTGTGTTACAGCATGGACATGTTGTTGGTGAATGAGTGCCGCGCTGTCACTTACTGGAAATACTTTGCTGAGTGTTTTTAGAGGAATATCCTCTACCATTCATTAAATAGTAATGGAGTTATTGGTTGTGGAATCTGTTTGAGTTTAAAAAGAGACTCTTAAATTCTTGTCCATTAAGGCACTTTATCTTATTGCTGTATATATGAACACATTTACATTTTTGTCTAAACTTACAATAAAACTTTCAGTTCCTAGACTGGTGATGCTATGTTTATTATTAAAATGATATTTAAGCAAACTGGAGTGCTCAAAATGTACTTTCTTTTTGCAATTTCTTTTTTCAGAGGAATATTCAATTTCATAAAAAGTGTTTGTTTAGGTCCAAAAAACAACCAAGCTTAAAGATTTTAATTTATTAAAAAATAAAAATGACTAATATTAAACCTAAAGTTGAAGGCAAGGAAATCAACAGAGTTCAAATCCTTTAACATTTACACATTATACTTGTTTTAATAGTTTTATGATATATATCAATAGTTTGTAATTCTTAATTCGTAGTATTATTTCCAATTATTACTAATAATGATAATAATAATCATTTAAAAAGGAAAAAAGCTACAAAATTTTAAATTTTTATAATATTTGGAGAAAACCGGAAGTGAACGCGCAGTGAAGGAAGACGTGCTCCGCGTGACAAGGGTCACATGACTGCTGTCAACATCCAGCATGGCTGACGCCGACAGCCAGAGATGTGTTAGCGCTTTATTGAACGGAATCACGCAGAGACTTTATTACGGCAATACTGAAATCACAGAGGAGTTTCTGAAGAATGAGTTGTACGCTGAGATGACGCAGGACGACTTCCGCGCGCTACACGACAAGATGAGGTCGCTTCTGAAGGTGCTTTCTCCTCTAACGCTCTCTGTAGCAGTTTCTGATGATAGCATTGACGATCGCTTCTATATCTGCAGTCAAATACATACGTTCATATATTTCAAAAAGAGCTTGTATTGTTTACTAAACTAAATGCAGGTTTGTACTGCACTGTTCTCTGTCTGCCGCTAGAGAGCAGCATATCACTGCCATTTCTTTCGGGTAACAACAGAATATAGACTGTTCCTATTGCTTTTATTTGTTTTAAATAAAATCTTAAGATTCACCATAAAATTAGATAAGTTTGTTTTGAATTGACAAAAACCAACAAGGGTGTGGCTGTTTCATTAAACAGCTTACCAAACAAACTTATTTCAGTTTTTCTGACTTATTTTGAATCAAATCAATCCTGGCTTATTTAAGTAACGTTAAACATGTTTTATGATATAGGCCCCTGGTTTAGATCAGGTTAGGTTAGGTTATTTGCTATAACGGGTAACTCAGGTAAATCAAGTTTTATTTTCATGTTTTTATGTCATTAATGTTAGTTGTTTTTTTTACCTTCTTGAAATAACCCAAATTTAGTTTGATTGAGATTGAAATTCACAATGAAAATGAAATTATTTTTGAAAATGATGTTTTTTCGTATATAGGTTTAAAATAATTTAAATGAGTGGTGGGCCGTTAACAGCGTTAACGCAAGACTATATTAAGCATTGGCAGCTGTGGTTTTGGTTTTAAAATAACCCTGCTACAGTATAATCCAGTTTGTCCCATCTCCCTCCACCTTGACCTCATGTTCCTGTCTCTCCGTCAGTCCATGGCTTCAGCAGACATGGATCAGGCGCAGCTGGAAGCGTTCCTCACGGCGCAGACTCGTAAGCAGGGCGGCAGCGGTGTGACCCCGGAGCAGGCGGCCGCTCTGGCGCGCTTCTGGAAGGCCCACCGGACACGGGTGCGAGAGAGTCTGCTGGCTCAGAGTCGCTGGGAGCCCGGCCTCCGGGGCCTGAAGTGGAGGGTGGACCTGCACACGTCTGCCAGCAGGGGGCAGGTGTCCAACAGCCCTGTGGCCCTGGTGGAGCTAGAGCTCGGCCGCGCTGGAGAGGTGAGGAGGCCATGACCTCTAGCGCTAGAGCGCCTCTTTTTGAGATCAGGATAGTGAGGTTTTACCTGCACAGCACACACTTGCTGGCTTCCCTTACACTTACCCCATTGGCAGATTATTTTACATGCAAAAGCAAAAACTTGTTTTGTTTTTCTGAAAACAAGACATTGGGTCTCATTCACTAATAATTGCAATAATTATGTTACAAGTAATATTTATATTTTTAAGATTTTTTGGACCTCTAATTATACTATATTATCAGTTTTTAATGTCTAGTTCATTTTCACCCACCCTGTAAATAATATCTAATTATATGTAGGGTTCTTTATAGGGATGTCCCGATCAGGAGTCTGAGTCATTTGATTTTGAGTATGTACCGATACCGAAACCCGATCCGATACTTCTATAATACATAAAGAAAGAATAAATAGGTCGCTTGAACAATTAAGTATAAATAACATAAATTTTTCACTTTTGGACTTATTTTTTAAATATATATAAAAAATTCTAATTTGTGCTATCTTGTAATGTCTTGCGTCTTCGCACTGTCACAGGGAATTTTTTCTCTCATCTTCAAACTCTCCTGCAGCATGCTGCTTCCGTGGCATTTAACCAATAGCGTCTCTGCAACAAAGTGATGTCATGCCGCACGTGTTGCTGTTTCTGTGTGGAGTCAAGAGGTCTAATTCTGTGCCACCACATAATTATAGATGAAAAAATGAAAATATATATATATAGTCCTGATCGGGAGATAAGGTCCACTTCCGATCGAGTCTGAAGCCATGTGATTTTTTTTCAGTGTGAATGAAAAATGAGTGTTCGTTCTTTCTCTTGTAAGGGTGGATCTTTATATGAAGCACAAAAGAGTTTTTCCCCCACTGTTTGACTTTTCATGTCTTTGCCTGCTAAACTCATGGAAAATGCAGGTACTCTTTCTGGATACACAGAGTATCATTGCACACACCTATGAATATGTGCAGACATGTCCCGAAAAATGAAGCAACACCCCTCTGTGTGATTTTATTTCACATTGGCAGGAGTTGTGACGTGTTGAGCCAAAGTTGTTTGAGAAACGTATGTGTTTGTTGTTGCTGCTGCTTTAAAAACCTCTATATGCCTCAGTTAAAGTGGAGATCGCTTGAGACTAAATATTGAGAGTAATTATTCAAAAGAGAACAGAAGCTAAAGACCGTTAAGAAAAAACATTTTCATTCTTTAAAATTAAATATTTACTGAAAGAAAATATTTTTTTAAAAAGTTGTACTTTGTAAACTATTGGATTAAAAGAAAGTTAAAATGAAATATAAATTAATATATAGACACAAAATGCTAACTAAAATTGTAAAAAGAAAAAGTAATTCAAAATACTAATAAAACTGTAATAGTATCTAAATGATGCTAGAATATCCTAGAAGTGTTGTATTAGATTGTTTCAATTTATTTTAGCAAATAGGCCTAGTTAATATTGAAATCTGTTTTTAGCTTGGTTGAGATTAATTGGGATAAATGTGGTTTTAGATGAATGCAAACTATTGTGTGTAATTTGTGTATTTTTTGTAGTTGTGAATTTGCGTACTTTTTTATTATTCTCGATGATTGACAGAGGTTTTGAATAATCTTTTGCACACCTGCCAGACAAATATTGCAAGGATACAAGATATTCAGTATCATGCAAACTGGGATCTTGTGTGGAAAAAATGCAAATTGCAGGTGAACTTTATAAATGTTCCTGCCAAGAATATCAAAGTCAATTGTATGAAGATTATAGCATGATATGGTTAAATTCTACAAGCCTGGCAGATGTTCAGAGGTTTTGAATGATCTTCTGTGACTGTGAAGACGTTTTGCTTTCAGTTTAGTTTTAAGATAAAGTGCATTGGAAATCAATGGAAGGCATGAATTAATAATTATGGAAAGCCATAACTGCAGCGTAAGTGAACATTGTGAAAAATGAATTCCCGTCCTCCTTAGAGTTTAAAGGTTCTGTAAGTTTCTGACTCTTCTGAAGACAAAAAAATAACATATGTTTGTAGATATTAATATTAAGTAATATTAATGAAACATACTATGTTTACATAACTGTTTCTCTGAAAAATAATGTTATAGTCCGTATTTTTACTCTGAAATATTTTGCAGTACCCATTTCAACCATTAGCTGTCAATCTTACATATTGCTTTAATTATATGTAATTAATTATTATTTATATACTGTATATATATATACGTATATATATATGTATATATATATAATAAATAAAAAAAACAATAATGCTAAAAAATTATTTATATATTAAAAAATTATTATTTGTTAAAATATATAATTTTTTTAGCATTATTGTTTGTTTTTTTAATTTATGATGCAGTCATAAATTTTTGCATTGGCTTAAACTGCTATTTTCATCTGGTCAAACTTTCAGACTGGTCTGAGGTAGAGGATGGATACCCGACGGGCTGGGTTCAGACAGATATTTAGAAAGGATGCTTGGGTCCGGGTCGGGTTCGGTTACATCAGCGTGAATGTGTTGTGAATGTCTGTGTTATAATGGCACTTTTTGCCCCGTGTGTGCTGATGCTCTCATCTGTTGACATTTCTGAACGCCTTCCTACAGTTGCTCAATAAAAGCGGGCTTTCCACACAAAAAAGTGCATGTGTCATTAATATCAGAAAAAAATTAGATCCCTACCAGATTCACAAAAAAAAATCTCTCAGACTTTTATTGAGGGGGTGAAAACTTTTGTACAGTAAGGCTTACAGAGTATTTAAGCTTTTATCTCAAGCATAGCTTAATGACTATCATAGACAACGTCCTCAAACATACTAGCAACATATTAAAACATGTGAACAATCCCGCTAACTTTGTCTAGTTGTCACGTACAGTAAGACTATATATATTTTTCACTTGCATATGTGTGCAGTCTGTTATTTATGCTGGCTTTCATATTATGAACTGTTTAGTATTTACCGAAACATGCTCAGCATTTCTATAACCAAACTGTGTAGAAATGGTCATTATTACAACTCCTTAGTATGTTCCTGAAAGATATTGATATGGATAAGAGCTCAAAACCCCGTGCACATATTGATGTGCTTTTCTCCTGTGATATCAAGAGGTCTGGTTACAGGAAACAGAGACGCATTAGCGACATTAGCCATTATTATTCCACCATGAAGTCTTTCTGCTTATCATCTGCTGTTTCCTGTGAAATTCATTTAGGGGGGTTTTATGTTTGCAGATGCTTATCCGTAATATCAGCTTAATGTTGTTGTTTAATCTCAGAGAATGACACAGCCTTTCTTTTATGGGTGATTGTGTTTTTTGTAAACGCACAGTTTTAGCGCCGTAAGAAGAGCCTCCCCTGCACTGTAAGTGGCTTTCAGCCCGATTGTTTGTCAGTGTGAGGTCTCTAATTGTGCCATGTGCAGAAAGAAGCATTATACGCTGTATGATTCACGCTGGGAGAATAGAAGACTGTAGAGTGTCTAATTGTCTTCAGAGCAGCAGGAGAGCAGAAAGGTCCCTCAACACGTGTGCAACCAAGCTGATAGGAGGAGATTGATTCTTCATTCAGGGTCACGAGATCAATTACTGCAGGATAAAACCACAAATCATTTCCGTGTTTGTGTTGGACGGGAAGAGAAGAGACTCTTTTACATATCCGCAGTCATGCATTAAAGCGCTAATATGCGTACTTATAGTTTAATTTCAATACGAGTGAAAAAGCATTAGATTTTCTGTCCGTCACACCTCTTCTGAAGAGCTCAGATCATGCTCTGTGTTAATTCAATTGCACAGATGAGTTTGTGCCCTTAATTGGACTTGTTTATTGAATATCGTTGTGTCACTTGTGGTAAGCCTTTCCAATATTATTATATTTATTTGAGTCACTGTCGCTATGGTTACAGGCGATGCGATATGGCTATTATGAGCACACAAAAGAAACTCTGCATCAGTTCATTCATTCATGCAGCAGGTGAACGGGACGTTCTGAGAGTTGTTAAACTCACCTGTGTGGATGTAGCATGGTTTAATACTAGTTTGTTACTTGGTGAAATTCAGCTAATTTAGCACTTTTTCCTCTCTTTTCATTAATTGGTTACTGATTGCAATTCAAAATATGCATTGGAAATCATATACTAACAATGAATACTATTAATACAAGTCGCTTGAATTAAAATTTGCCAGTGTGCAATGAAAAATAATGATAATAATAAATAGTTTTCCTGTAATACATTACAATTTTTGTTAAGTAATTAAAAGAATAATTAATACTTTAAGTTAGCAAGGATATGTGATCATAAGATCATTTTTAAAAATTGAGATTAATACATAGATGCATGCTTTGTTAGGATAGGACAATATTTGCCGGGATACAACTATTTAAAAACCTGGAATTTAAAGGTGCAGAAAAATCACCATTTAAAGTTGCCCATTGCATAAAGCCGTGCACATTACTAATCAGAAATTAAGTTCTGATATATTTACAATAGGAAATTTCATTTAACATGATCTTTACTTAATATCCCAATGATTTTTGGCATGAAAGATACACCCGTGCTACTTGAGACTGTTTTTGTGCTCCGCGGTCACATATAGATCTAATTGGACAATATAGGCAAATTACGTTGTAGGTTCAGGTTTCAGGCTGTATTTGTCTGTAGGAGCCTCTTTGGTTATCTGATGATGTCATAATAACCTGCTTCAGCTGCTGATGTCATCTGAATCCTATTCTTCTGCCTTTCTAAATCATTTTACAAAACAAAAGCGTCGACACAGTTCTTTTGCTGCTCTGTAATTACGGGATAATGCAGTCAGCTGCTCATTATCTGTAAATAAATCATGAGGGTGGTCCGCATCCAGGTGAGAGCTGAAGGCTGAATGTGCATTATTCCTATATTGATTCACAATTTTGTCTGACTGCAGATGGATATGAGAGATCCGTCAATGATGAATTATACAGTTTTACACAGAATTACACAGAATCACCATTCAGAAGAATTCCAGGAAACCCTTCAGGAAGTGGAAATCTAATTCTTTCTTGTCATTCGAATGGTTTAGAAACTGATTCTGAATAACAAGTTTGGAATTCTGAGGTGTTTGTTGTCACTTTTCCATATTGTGAATCTTACACCGCTGTGTTGATGCAGGTCGACTAAAACAGCACACCGAGCGCTAATGTGTGGTTTAAAGTGCATTTGGGTGAGTTTGGGTTCACTGCTCGTACTGCATTTAAATGGCCTCTGTTTCTTTCTCTCTCTCTTCTTTAGAGCTCTGAGCTTGTGTGTTTGGAGTTTGACGAGCAGAAGGTGAATATGGTGCTGAAGAAGATGGCAGAACTTCAGGAGAGCATTGACAGCGTGGTGCACCGCAGCTAGAGCTCATCAGCCCCTTTTGTCTGTGTGTGTTTGTGTGTGTGTTTTATATGCTGTACTGTCATAAAATTATATTCATCATAAATAATCATTGTCAAACCTCGAACTTGGATATCTGTGAGTTTCAATGCATGATTATTTTCCGTACAGGATTTTAGGTTCTGCATACGGTGTTTGTTTTAAAGTAAAGCTCATAGTTTTTTGAAAATCTGTACTGTAAATCTACTAACCCTCAGACCATCCAAGAGTTTAATTTCTTCATGGGAACAGATTTGGAGAAATGTAGCTTTACATCACCTGCTCACTAATGAATCCAATGGGTGCCGTCAGAATAAGAGTCCAAACAGCTGATAAAAACATAGACAGTCCAGTCTATTAGTAAAGCAAAAATCTGTCTGTTTGTAAGAAACAAATCCATCAAAGTGTTTTAATTTTAAACAGTTGCTTCTGGCTAAGATATGAGTCCTATCACAACAAATCCACTGCTAAAAACATTTGTAAGCATTGCTTGATCTTTGCATATTTCTCTCCTGATTCAGACGAGATGACTTTTTACTGAAGAAAGCAATGTTATGGATAGAGGATTAATATTTTAGATACAAAGTCTTCATTCTGACGGTACCCATTCACTCCAATGAACCAATTGTTGAGCAAGTGATGTAATGCTACATTTTTCCAGATCTGTTCAGATGAAGAGTTATCTAAATCGAGATTGGTTTGAGGATGAGAATATTTCAAGCCTATTTTTGTTTCTTAGGTGAAGTAAACACATGTGCTTTTATCCTTTAACTATGTAAATATGTGAGAAACCAAAAAATGCATGTTTACACCTTTTGTCAGATAAACAGATTTTTTCCCGAGTCAAACTAATGAACTTGCTTTGTGAACACCTTACCAGTTTTCAGTCTTTGTCTTTAAGATTTATGTGCTTTAAATCACAGGCTTAATGTCGTTTTTATGTAGTCACTGAGTAACTTAAGTAATAATTAGTGAGCAGTGGCAGTGCAGGTGGACCTGAAAATCTTCTTAATTCATGCGAGTTAATGTTTATTCCGTGTACCAGGTGATTTAGTGTTCTGGGAACGGCAGAGATACTAATATCATAATCCACTTTTATCACTGCTGTGTTTTAGAGCAAAGGTCATCATTCTGAAGGTCAAAGTCCTTTTTAGAAAAGACAAGTCCACTGTTCCCACATGTTAAAAAAGCCTAGATTGTGTCATTTCACAAATTACAAATCGTCATTTGTTTCCAAAAAAAAAAAAATCATTTTAGATTTGTTAATAAATAAATAAAAAATACTTTTTAATAATTTAAAATTAATTAAGTCATCCATTTTTTAACAAAACAGCATGCTTGAATGCTTTTATTTTTATGTTCTGTATTTAATTGTATGTTTATTTTAAACAATAAAACAAATAAAAAATATAAATTAGAAAATGATTGGACAACATCCACGGACTCTGAGTTTATTTTTAATTAGTACATGCTATTTTCTACCCCTTTGTAATTTTATTTCTCTCTTAGTCTATGTCTGTGTTTGGAGACTCGGTATTTACTAATGAATTGGGATGCCACCAATCCTGCTTAAATATTTAAAATGATTTACACCGTCTAGCCTTCAGGGAAACAGGTTGAGACGTGTCTCACAGGTGTGAATACATGGACGTGAACCAGCTGAGGAGCGATGTGTGTTTATCGTAGACCAAACACGTCGGCGTGCTTTTGTTCCAGCTGGAGCTCAACAGAGGGTGCACGTTCTGTCATTTACAGCGAATGTGTGGTTTAACCAGCAATAAAACCCTTTGGATGTCCTATTAATTATTTAGCTGAGAAGACAATGGGTGTAACTGCGGCTTTTGAAAAGTATCATATGAGCTAACTAGTGATGATCGCACGTGAAGACTTCTAAACAGTCTGCATAACGCTGTGGAGGGACATGCGTTCATGTGAATCTGTTGAAATAATGAGGCGTTTGTTCATTTCAGTAGTCTGATACCGAGAGAGCCAACTGTTATGGTGTTATTGTTCTGAATAGAGTAGAATGGAGCAGAATTGAATATTGCAATATAGTACAAATGAGTGTCTGTATATCGGACTAAATACTAAAAGCATGCATACTATAATAATGGAAAATATACCAATAAATGTATTCCATTGCTTTAAGGCAACAAACACATTTAAGCACTTCCACATACTGAGAAATGCAATCAATTACATTTTTAATGGCTGAAAAATCTATATAATATAAAAAATTATGTTGTGGGTTAAAGCATAAATAAAATGGGTTTGTTACCCTGAGGCAAGTTTTAAGCTTTAATCAGAATTCAATCTTTAACGAGAAATTGCAGACAAAATGGTATTTATAAGGAGGTGGTGATATTTTCTGGAGGAAAACCCTCACTCCACCCAAACCTGCTGCTATCAGAGGTACAACAAGTGTGTTACACCCGTGTGTTTGTGAGGAGATTATACAAAATTGGCCCCGGCGCGCATAGTTAAACCTGTACGCGGGCGTGCGTGCGCGCGTCCGTCGCGAGGGGAGGCGCTCGCGCAGTCGGCGGAGGAGAGGAGAGACTCTGACCTGACTTTAACACACGCGGCGCCTTCATCTGCGATACTCGCTTCAAATGGGTCCTCAGAAATTAACTAGAGAAGAGAAATACACAACAGCAGCAGCGCTTCCGTTCCGCGGACTGACAGCAAAAGAGAGGAAAATGTTATGTCTGTGAAGGAGCAACTGTTGTGGAGCGCTGTTATACAGGTGAGAACAGACACACAACTTCACGTACAGGTACATTCAGACAATATTACGCTTATGAGTTAAAAATAACTAGAACATGTTGAAATTATTAAATAAAGAATGCTTGTCAAATGTGCCTTACTGCATGATATTAGAGTCGTTGTTTTTGATAGGTGTGTTGTTCACCTGCACCAGCCTTTAATTAAGGCATATACATTTTTTTATTATTGTTATTTTTTTCAGTAAATCAATGAATGCTAATATCTATTTTTTTGTCAAATCTTTAAAGGTATAGTTTACAAAAAATGGAAAATGTTGTCATTTTCTCAGGTCTCATGTCAGAATAAAAAGCTTTTTTCTGATCGTATCCATACCCAAAAATATAATGCATTCTTAAAAATAAAGCTGCCTTAGAAGAACCTTTATGTCTGAATGGTTCCGTAAAGAACCTTTAGAGCGTTTCTGTTTAATACTTTGTGACAGATTATAAAAAGATAAGAAAGAGATGCAAGAACCTCAGACGGAATGGTTTTTCTATGGCATCACTTTGAAGAACCTTTATTTATACGAGTGTATGCTAACAGTAATACTCCCATCAGTCATGCAGTAGCTACGTGGGAGAAAAAAACAACTGAATTTGTGTGGTTGAACAGATATGGTGCACGTGATGTAATTAAATTATGGCATATTTGAGAACTGTTAGATTTTGTATCGATGTATAACAACCGCTGTCATATTTGATATGAGAGGGTATGCTGTAAATAGGTTAAGTTTCAGCTTGATACTCACATGCAGCTTACAAAAATAGGCTACCTGAGTTTTAGCTAATAATAAGTGTGAAAAGTTATGCCTACGAGTGTTGATACTCGTATCAAGTGCGAGATCTAATGTACAGTACACAAACACTTATGTGCTGTTTACAGTACAGTGTCTGCACAGAAGCACCAGGATGTTGACTACACACAGTTTAAATATATCTGAAGGAAAACCACATTATCTCTTTTTATCATAGCAATGCTCTTGACATAGAATTTGGTCTAAATGTTTCAGCCCAAAGCAACTTGCAGTGTTTTGCCTGTACTTTACAAGTTTTTTCTTTTCTGTTAAATCCATACAGAATTCATTTTTAGCATCTATTTCTCTTAGCGGTAAACAGAAATCACATTCACCTGAGGAGGCAATAGCAACAGCAGGCCACTCAAGCATTAAGAGCATGCTGGCTGCATGTTGCCAAAAACATAAATACTAGCTTTATCATGAATTGTGTTATTTGCTTTTACATACGCCAAGAAAAACAATTTGAAGCCTAAAAATGTCAAGCACAGATGAGAAAATAGTAACACAATAAGATACTTTTACAGGGAGTAATGCAATATTATAACTTGTTACTTTTAAAAGGCCTATATATCTCAAAATAATTGTAATTTATTGTTTAAAAACAATTAAAAAGGGTGAAAGTAGGTCAATGACTGCATTGTATCAGTATGGAAAGTTCAAGTGTGATTAGAGATAAGTGCAGACATAAAATAGACGTGTTGTCTAACAGTGAAATGCTTTTGAAGGTTTCACCTTCTGGTGGATACTGAAAGCACTATATGACAAGCTGATGTCAGATCTTTGAAAATGAATGTCTCTGAGCTTGTAACAGAATCTGTGGTATATAACCTATTTGAAACAAATCCATCTCTAAACTATCTATTTGATAAAACTGAACTTTAAATGTTCTCTTCCCCCCTTAAATAAGCAGCAGCGTGGACCACAGTAGAGCTGTTTAGTCAAAGGTTTGACTATAGGAGAGTAGGAAGAGTCTGACGTTGCATATCAGTAATTGGTGTCATGAGGAACACATGACGTTTATGAATGAATGAGAGAAGGAAGCTCAACGTAGGATGGAGTCGGAGACAGACAGAGATCTTGGGTTCGATTTATCAAACATTGGCTGAAATGCAGCAGGTTCATCCCTTACTGTTCAGGTACAGTTACAGGAGGAGGAACCCTGGACGCTTCCCCCCGGACTCACTCATGGATCTCACTCTAGACTTACCCTGCAGATGTCCTCGCTGTGAGTAACGGACCAGCCGTTACTTCAATGTTTTATTACTGTTTACTGTTCTTTTTTAAAGAAATGGTTCATCCAGAAATATAAATTTTTTTACTCACTTCAGAAGGTTTTTTTTCCCTCAAGCTTTATGAAAAAATACGACCGCTTTGTGTGGTTGAACAAAAGACATGTTCGTTTTTTGTTTTCATGCACAAGCTCTGACTTCACTTCATAAGATGCAAGTTGTGCTTTTATGGCGTTTTATTGTATTCGTTTTGAAATATTAATGTTAAAACCTACTGTTAACTGAATCAAAAAATTAATAATAATAATACTAAAAAATATTATTTTGTGTTGCATGGAAACAAAACGCAGCCATTGAAATGAAGTTACATTTTTGGATGAATTATTTAGGCTCTTTTTATCCATCTACTAAAACTGACAAGCGAAGGTTGTTTATTGCATGTCATGGTTGAGGAATTATGTGGTTAGTTTCTGGCTTTGCATGAGTCCACTGCTGCTTTTTTGTTGAGGTATGTGCTACATAAACACCACAAGCCTTTAGCAATCAAATCTGCTCAAGCCAATATTCTCACCTGTTTAAATGTGACCCATAATATCATGTGACATAATATTCATTTTAAATTAAATTCAAAAGTGATTTATTTATTGTAGCCTAGTTGTTTAATTTTTTTTAGAGAGAGAAGATGGATAGTAATAATAAAAATAAATAAATAAATATATATATATATATATATATATATATTGAATCTCCCAAAGAACATTTAAAAAAATCTCACCTTTTTCCACTATGAAGAACATTTAGTGAAATGGCTCAACATATGTTAAAGGTTCTAAATAGACCCATAGATGGCAATATAATGAAGTCTCCAGAAGGGTGCTCCAAAAAAAAAACAAAAAAAAAACATTTTAACAGTCTAAAGAACCTTTTCCCAGTATTAATAAGCTTTTATGGAATGTAAAGGATTTTAAATGTTCTTCATGGAACCATCAATGCCAAAGAACCTATTTTATTTCCTTTAATGAAAATATCTTTATTTTGGTGTATGGTTGACGTTTTAACACATTGTGTATGCCAATGGATCAAACACTCACAGCTTAAGTCCATACTAACCGGCTTTGACTAACATAACTTCCTCCACTTTCCAGGTCATTGTGGTTTGCCCGTCCCACTTGCTCCACCATGTTCTGTGGACCTTTTCTCAGTCTGTAACCCAGCATGTACTAAGTCTCTTTCTGCGTCTTCAGGTGGCGAGGGCATCTTCAAGATGAACAGCAGCTGGAAGACCACCAAGGTGCTGGGATTGCTGATGTTAGCCAACTTCTTCATCTACATCGTGGTGGAAGTGTCCCGAAGCTACGGGCAGGGCCGAGGCTTGTACACTCGAGGGAAACTGACACCCAAAAAGTTCTGGAAGAAGCCGGAGGTCAGTCTGGCGTTTTGGAATCGCAAGCAGCAGCGTCTCGATGACATCTACTACCTGCCTCTGTCAAACGGCAGCGAGGCCCCTCGTGACTTTCAGGGAGTCCCGCGTTGGCTGAATCGCTCGAGTCCTTGCCAACCAGACAGCAGGGTGAAGACAGAGATCGAAGACTTTAAGTCCCTACCCCAGCGATTCCAGGACTTCTTGTTGTACATGAGATGTAGGTCGTACCCCTTGATAACGGACGCACCGAAGGTGTGTTCAGAAGCGCCGTACCTCTTGCTTGCAGTGAAGTCCATAGCGCCACATTTCGATCGACGGCAGGCCATCCGGGAATCATGGGGCCACGCTGGGATCCTCGACGGCCGGCGCATCGCCACAGTGTTCCTGCTCGGCAGCACGACAGCATCGGACCACTTCCCGAACTTGTCGGACATGGTCAAGCACGAAGCGGCATTGTACGGTGACGTCCTGCTGTGGGATTATCGAGACTCGTTCTTCAACCTCACCTTAAAGGAAGTGCTCTTTCTAGAGTGGTTTGGGACTCATTGCGCTTCTGCTAAGTATGTTTTCAAAGGTGACGATGATGTTTTCGTCAATACGCGACATATGCTGGCTTACCTGGGCAACTTTTCTGTGTCTAAGACACAGGACCTTTTTGTTGGCGATGTGATCACCAATGCTGGACCACACCGGACCAGACACCTCAAGTATTACATCCCCGAGAGCGTGTTTCAGGGAACTTACCCACCATATGCCGGTGGAGGAGGCTACCTGTATTCTGGGAATCTGGGGCTGCGGTTAGGAAGGATCTCTCGTCTGGTCACGTTGTACCCGATAGATGATGTCTACACTGGGATGTGTCTCAAGAGACTGGGACTAGTACCGGAGAAACACATAGGCTTTAAGACTTTTGACATTGAGGAGAAGCACAGAGAGAATCCTTGTGCTTACAAAAACCTAATTCTGGTCCATCCCAGGAGCCCACAGGACATGATAAAGATCTGGTCTTGGGTTAATGACCCGAATGCAAAATGTTACATTGCAGCTACAGTGCAGGGGAAGAGCGCAAAGCAACGCCACAAAAGCAGTTAGTTCACCCAAAAATGAAAAGTAGGCTGTTTTACTTACCTACGAAGCAGCCTAGATTTATGTGACTTTCTTCTTTCACACAAATCCAACTGGAGTTACATTAGCAACCTGGCACTTCTAAGCAGAAGGTGGATGTTTCCCTTTAACAGTCTAACACATGTTAAACAAAGTGCACATAAACATCATAAAAACGTCCCTTACACAGCTCCAGTGGGTGAATTAATCGCCAATCCATGCATTTTTGCAGATAAATATCCAGATTTTGAACGTAATAAACACTTTTCTCTCACTTCTGCTGACTGAAGTAACTGGAAGATGTTCAGGCGGATGACGTAAGACATATGTGTGTTTCGAGTGAGCCTCTGGGAAATATATTGGAGCAAAGGAAACAACATTTCCTTATTTTTGCAAAGGAAAAACTAAATTTTTCTTTATAAATCCTCGGTTTGTGCTTCTAATTCATGACTCATCACTAATCATGAATCAAAAATGCGTCGATTCGTTACAGTGGGCCTTTATTCAATGTAAAATATCTAGTTTTTAAAAGAGTTTTATCAAACCTGATTTTTAACAAAAGTTAGCTGTTTCCTGTGAATGTGCGAGATATTACGCATATATGCAGCTTCTTTTACTTTACTAAAGAAACACAATTATTTACTCAAAATGAGTTATATATGGTGCACTGTGATGCATGTTGACATTACAAATCAGGGTGCATTTTCATAACAGAAAGAGTGTTTGTGTATTTTTATGTTATTGTTTTAAATTATGTTTCCATTCATGTGTGGAAAACTACAGCTGACCTGTTTGCCTTCTCTTGCATTAAACTTCTATATTCTCAGGACAGGAAGCTGCTGTTTGTTTGTTCCCCAACTACACCATCGACACGAGGATAATAATAGGAGTTTTATTACTTAATTTGTATACTGTTTGTGCAAATAAGCTTTGACCTTTGCACCATTATCGGAGGGCAACATACTGTAGGACACTTACAACACACACAGTCAACTGAACAAGCCTCCAAAGTGCAAAGTCAAGACCTAAACTCCAGATGGAAGATGAGCACGAGAGGTTTAGCTATAGGAGATATAGCTAGCAATAAAGTTATGTCTATATTTGGAAGTAGTTTTGCAGTGTATGTGTTACAATTTGTGATTTTTGCTACAAAAATCTTCATATAAATAAACACCCATCTTGCTGCATTATTATAATATACTTTATTATCCAAATGTCAATCATGTATAAAGACCCATGCACAAAAAAAGATAGTGAAGTATTAAGGATAAAATGCTTTTTATCTTTCATGTAAACAATCTTCACTTAATTTTTCGGGTTTATTTTCCCAATATATGACTCTGATTTTACTACTGCATCATGATCAGTTCTTCGAATTTTATCTTTATAAGCATGCATAATTAGGTTTTGTATATACAAATAATTTTTGATTAGTAATATGCATTGCTAAGCAAAAGCGATTTTCGCACAATTTCATTTATTTTTATTTATTTATTTGTGCACCCTTAGCAGATTTTCCAAATAATGTCCGATCATAACAAACCGCGCATCACTGGAAAGCGCGTCACAAGTCAAATTAAGATCACTCATTCACGCGCGACAGGTAAACGTCATTAACTACAGATATAATACAGCTGATGATGGCGGCCTCTTCCGTTTAGTTTTTAAAACAAGCATCTGACAACAACGTAGAAAGTACTCGAGCATAAATCCAAAATGCCACAACGGCATTTACTGAGTGCATGCAGTCTGGTGATATTAATCTGCTGGACAGGTTTGATTAGCAGCGTTGAGGTGAGTGACTCGTTGATGCTCAACTGATGGCGGTCTGATCGATGCATGTTTCACTCAGTCTGTCTGTTTTTGGCAGATCAACAGATATGGCGGACAAGCCTCGGCAGGTAAACATCTGTCAGTCACATTTACATCAATGTAGACTTTAAATTTGAGGCGTTCCTGTTCCACTTGCTTTGATTTAACATGTTTTTTTTGCGTGTAAACTTTTTAAAGCAAAACATTAGAGACGGGACGATACACCTACCTCCCGATTTATACTTTCATGATAGCTGGGTGCTGTTTATGCTAATGTGTATTGCTATTTATTATTAATTTATGTAAATGTAAATTGTTTTATTTTTTATTTTATTTTATTTTATTTTTTACAAATGTTGGTGCTACAAGTATTGTGATTCAATATCGCTATTGCGTGATCTGATTATAAAAATTATTCTTGATTCTCCTATTTATTTATTTATTTATTTATTGTTTATTAATTCTTCTGTTGCTGCTTCTTTTGTTTATAGTTGAAATAATGTGTGTCAGTACTTCCATCTTAAAAGTATATGTGTGAATCTTGGTTTCACAAGACAGCCCAAGCATGCATTTTAGCCATATGCAGTTTATACCACATTCTCAGTTTTCAATAGAAAAAATAATAATAAAATAAAAAAATGTCTCCCACCCCTACAAAATATCCAAGCGTAAATGTGTAAAGACATATAGGCTATAGTGTCACCGTCAAACTCCGTTACATAGGTAGACTAACAATGCTGTAGTGAAACAACTGACAATTTTTATTTATTTTTTCCAAGAAACTCCGTTTGCTGGCATAAATGCTAAGAAAACATGATTAAAAGAGTTTTAAATAACCCAATGGGAGATCATTAATAAATTCTGTTTTCCTTGTGGTATTGTGGTAATGTCTCTTCAGGTGTGGGCCGTGAGCGATATGCGTTCTATGCCCTGCGCAGCTGCCATCAAGTCCTCCGTGCAGACAGCGGTGAGTTCTTCTCCCCTGATTACCTGTGCTCACACCCCCCCGTGTGGTGTAACTGGACCATACAGGTGCCTCCTGGGAAGCGTCTGGAGCTGTACCTGGAGGACTTCACTCCCTCGGACACCTGTCAGAAGAAGCGCGACCAGATCCACCTGGATGAGTCTCCGGCAGCTGCGGGAGGGGAGAGGATCCTGGAGAGGTGCTGGAGAAAGGCCAATTACACCTCCGTGTCCAACACGGTTCAGGTGGTGCTGCTCATTGACGAGAACCGGGCCGACCCATACAGAGGCTTCTACGGCCGCTTTAAAGCTTTCACATCCATGGATTCTCCTGATTACAAGCACACAGGTGAGGAAAGGTGGTGTTTTTTTTGAAGGTTAGAGCACCCTCACTAGTTTAAAAAGCACTGATTCTGCAGCCAGGCCTGCTGGTGTCACATGACTCTGTATTTGACAGGCATTCCTGTAGACGTGACACAAGCAGCGTTAGAAGATGAAACGGATGCCATTACAGACTCTCCACCAGCTCTGAGAGACGTCACAGCAGATACCCAACCATCAGCAGTGAACACACACCCCAGCTCTGTGAAGTCTGGGTCCTCACTGACCAGAGAAGAGAGTCCCGGGGATTCGTCTCCTTTCATTCTAGCACCTGCTTACACCGGTAACGATGTGGTGGATGACGGTGATGATGAATACTACGATGATAATTTCTTGGCACCGTCACGTGATAAAGCTGGTCGGTGGGCTGCTGATAGCCAGCACAGCCGACCCCAAAGTGGAGCGGCTCGGATACGACCCAGATATCAAGCCGCTTACGCAGACGTGAGCCTCAGCTCACAGACGCCTCGTGTCAAACCCGCCTCCCGCTCACCAACTGCCATGCGCAGGAACGTGGATTCCCAGGCGCACTCCTCCGGTCAGACGGAGCCGGACGCAGGAGGAGCGAGGAGGAGGATGGAGGACCAGAGGGACAGTGAGGAAGGTGTTTCTAATGAAATGAGAGCCACTGAGAGCAGCGTCACATCACCTCTAACACAACCCAAACTACACCGCCAATCAAAAGGTGCACCTACTTCTTTTTTTACAATTAGTAAGCATTACATCTTGCATATAGCAAGAATCTTTTTGTCATTGTAACATTTTGATGAAAATCAAAGAAATAGCTCTCCTGAAGATACTACTACTAATATTCTTTTTTTTAATGATTTTTTTATATGGCATTTTAATTCAATCTAAGATTTTTCTTGCATTAACGGTTTTCATTCTTCAGAGAAAGCTCTCTACCTTCAAACCTTACGAAATGTCACCCACAACCGCCATTCTCCTGGAGGTGAGATGTGCTTTCAAATGGTTTAACACATCAACCTAACAATATAGTTTCATTTTTACAAATGATAGATGAGAGACCCAGCGTACGTTTGATGTTGTTGGAGGTGAGTGTCGAGATCAGTCTGAAGCCTGAACATCCTGAAGACTCCTCATCGCTCAGATCTGCTCTAGAGACCATGGTGAGGGTCCACATTAAAACTCCCTTTATAGATATTCACAATACTGTTGTCAATTGAGAAGCATTTTTCTGCTCAAAATCGGTTTATAGATACGAGGAGTATTTGGGCGTCTCCCTCCAAAAAGCTTGGACTTCAAAAGACTAAAAAAGTAAGTACAAAGCTCACTTTCTAAATCAAAATGACTGGATTGGTCCAAAGCGATCTGCTCACAGATGGATGTGTCTGCAGGTTGAGTTCTGGTGTGTTGGTCATCTTGTGGCTGCAGTATGAGAAGCAGACACACGGGGGTCTTCAGGCCAGTCTGCAGGGGCTTCAGGGCAGAACCGTCAAATACCAAAACACAGAGGGAGTCATCGCCTCCATCTCTACTGAAGGTGTGTAACCGCACACTCACATTGATCTGTCCTGTGGTCTTTCAGGTTCCTCTGAAACCTGAACACATCTCTCACTCACACACACACACACACACACACACACTGCTCTCTGACTATTGCCGTGTCAGGATTGTACTGAGGTATAGAGTTTTACCAAAGTTCAACCTGTGGCCAGTTACATAATGCTTTGTTTATTATTATTTTGAATGAGTTTTTGCTTTTAATTTTTAGTAATTTTTTGTGTACTTATCATTTTTTAATTTTTTTAATGTCTGCATCATTTTAGTACTTAATGGCTGTTTATGCAACTGAACCCTAGCAGTTTCTTAAAATCAGCATTTCTTTATTTGTAGCTGTGCTTATGGAATAGACCACTAATGTGACTGTTTAATATTACATTTTGGGGAAAAATAATCCTTTTTGTTTACTAGTCAGATGCTTGGCACTTTTTTTTCCTCCTCTTTTTTTTTTTGCAATTACTTGTTTTAATAATTATCTTTAATTTGATATCAAAGTCTAAACACTCAGAACTCATCCTGTCAAAAAAAACATTTTCAAACCTGATTCTGAGTAACCATGCACATGTCATTGGGTATAATGTCAAGTTTTTTTTATTATACTTTTTAAACTTAAACTTGCTACTTAAACTGTCTTCTGATTTTCATAAAATGCATATCAAGAGAAAGAATCAAGTCTCTGCCTGTTTTGTGACAAATATTAAAGTGACAAATTAATAATTCGGGGACAGGACAATGCATTAAATATTCAGTGGAGTTTAGGTGTCGCCCAGTATAGCACCGAAACAAGATCTCGCAGTAACCTCAATTTTCAACCTTCACATTTGGAAAATACTTCAGACTTCAACTTTACACCTGTTAATCTGAATCATTCCTGAACTTCTTGTTTGTGTGTGTTTGAACAGACGTCAATGAGTGTGAGATGGCGGTGTGTGACGCTCACGCGGAGTGTGTGAATCAGTTCGGGACGTACACCTGTCACTGTATCCATGGTTACCATGAGGATGCACATGGGGAAGGAGCCAGTGCTTGTGTGGCGTCGTCTGAACCTGGTAAGAGTTTACTTTAAATTTAACTTAAATTCAACCGCTCTTATATCTTTCTAAAAGGATAATTTACCCAAACCTATTATTCCATTTTAGCCTCTACTGTCGTTCCAGACTGTAGTTGGACATCGTCTCCCAGAATCCTTGGGGGCGTGTACGCGGTGGTCAGCCTGGTCACATTACTCATTGTGCTGGTGCTGCTGGTGGCGTTTCTTCTGTATCATCGCTACTATAGAGGCTCGTTCCATCCTCGCTGCCAGAAAACGAGTGCTAACAGTGTCATGGAAACTGCTGCTAGTGATGATGACAACAACAACACAGTTAATGATGTTAGCAGTGGTGGGATCCCCTCCATATTCCCCCCACCGCCTCCACCCCTGAGGCTGAGTAAAGACGGCCTCTGCTCGCTGGACCCGCCGTTATTACGCTTCAGCTCTCTAGTGCCTCCTGATGGATTCAGAAGTAAAAAAACCCTTTCAGAGAAACACCAGTTTTGACTCTTTCACTGTGTTACTCTTGTCTGAGAGCACTTTCACTAAATGCACTGCACCTCACTGAATGCAGTTTGTGTTCATGACTTATTTCCCTATTATTTCACTGTTGCTTTGTATGTTTCTTTTCTGTTGGTTTACCGTTTATAGAGTGTTGTGGTAAATAATTGCCTTGTTTTTGTTTTGCTCTGTATTTTTGTTCTCAGAAGCTCTTCACTCTTTAAAAATAGAACTGAAAAGAACTTAAAAGCTACTTTGTGGTTTTGTCCAACTAAATGATTTTTGTTTGTGAAAGACATTGAGTGTTTGATAGAGAAAGAATGCAAGAAGGACTTTGGCATGGAAAATGTTGATGCATCATGAAAAAAAAGACTAAAAGCTGAGGTGGATATATACTGCAGATTTCCACTGCTTATCCCAATATTTTAAAATATCAATGAGAGGTGTCCAGTGTCAGTCACTTCCAGTTAATCTAGCTGTGCAAAAAGTGGTATTTATCACATTCATTTATTATCGAAATCATAAACTGGTTTGTAGCTTGGTTTAACTGTTTACAGCTAGCTGCTAATGAATCCAAAAACATGCACATTCACAGGAAATCGCTTCTCGGACACATTGTAAATTGAATTAATTTAGTTGTATAACTCTTTTTGGAAAAGTTTCAGTTAATAGTAGGTATTTCAGAAAAAGCCTAAACTTTTTATAAATGCATCCTAAATGTTCTAATTATTTTTCTACTTGACGTTTATTCTATTTCTGTTGTTATTCTAAACAATTCTGGTTTCAAATATCAGCTTTTCAATTTCTTGTTCCGCTTTGAAGTATCAGGAAGGTCCTTTTTCCACAATATTTTTTACAATAATGATGTCTTAACTTGTGATGGGTAAATAAATACCATATGCACAAATATGAATACCTTAAGTTTAAACCAGCTGCACATATTAGCTTCCGATCTACAATTATTGTCATTACTTAAAAAAAAAACAATAATCTTCAATAAAAAAAAAAGCTTTAATAACCTTATTAAACGGGTTTTATGTAAATTGCGATTTTATTGTGACTTTGTGACACATTCGGTTTTATAACGATAATAATAAAAGTTATGTTCAGTTTTGAAGTTTGAGGGCTTGGAAATTCAAAGAATTATCGTAAATCCGGGTAAGCGTAACATTATTTTCATATCCCATATAGGTCCTACCACATAAACGATAAATTAATACAAATATATTGTGACAGTGTTGGGGAGCATTAAATGCATTGCGAAAGTGTTTTGTCAGAGAAAAGTGGCCACTAGCGTTCACTCGCGCCCTTTGGGATCACGGTTAGTTCTTCTGCGCATGCGCACCGAATCCGAATCATTTCCGGGCGACGAGGCTGCTAGTAAGTGCGACCCACAGTTATCGGACTCCACCAAATATTAAATACCATTAAAAACGTGCGATCCAACGTGAAGCAGTATAAACGTTGCTAGCGTCACGTGAGATGCGTCATTAGTTGACTTAACGTTATTTGTTTGTTTACGGTTTAGGGTATGTGTCCTGTCGCGCGAGCAACCTGTTGTGTTGTCCTGCTGGTTTTCTTAAAGCGTCACTTGTGGCTTATGATTAAACTGCATCGGTCATCTAATTGACCAGTGTGTCTGCTAGTCCAGCACAGATCTTATTGGTTAGAGATTATCAATAATGCTTATTCCTAGCAGAACGCGTACAGTCTTCACACAGTACAGAGAGCAACAGCCGCTCATTTGGATTGAATAAAGTCTGCATTACTGATGTGTAGCTTTAAAGTCAGTGTTCAGTGCTTGCACGAGCTGTATGCATCTAAGAAAAAACACGGAAAGTGTCAGTCTTGTGTATGTGGTATCCCTGCTGCATGCATTTTTCCTGAAAGTGTGCAGTTGGACTGGAACTAACTGATGCTGTTTGTGTTTCAGAGGATGTTGGGGTATATCTGGCAGTGTTTCTACTCCTCGTGTCTGCGCTTCTGGTTGAAATGGTTCCTCCGGCTGGTCACAGGAAGATGTGAGCTGCAGCGTATTTGTGCTCGGTGCAAAGCTGGAGCAGTGAGGACGGCACAGATAGGTGATAGAAAGAGTCTTTTAACCCATTTGTGGTCAGTTTTAGGCTGAACAGCATATGAATTGTGATGCATGACTCTTTATTGTTGCTTGTCTTGTAGAGTATTCCCTGAAGTCCTCTAAAAGCAGGGTAAGTGTGACGCAATGATTTCTGCACTACTATCTTATCCGAGGTGAACATTAATATTGACCGGATTCTTCACTCGAGACCAATTGATATGATGGATTAACCTCAGTCTCTACTGCACCCTGAAGTGTGTTTGTTTGTGTTTAATCAGGTATTGCAAGCAGCTTTTTCTTTGAAGGAGAATGATTTGGACGACTGTCTGGCTCAGATAATCCAGGAGAAGAGAATTAAGGAGCAGAAAGATCCTACGTAAGATTGCATTCACTTCATTCAGTTGGGAAAATATACTTGAACATTTTGCAACCTTTTTCCAGTCACATGATTTAATCTGATTTTTTTTGTTTTGTTTTTTGAATGCATTAAATATTTATTAAATATTTATTTATTTTCTTTATAATAGAAACTGTAATTTTTCATATCAGACAAGCAATCATTTCTACTTATTAGCTTTTGGTGCCAATTTGTTGCACAATTTTTTGTTAGATTTTTTTAACAATATATATATATATTTTTTTGCAATGAATTCATTAAAATGAAAAGTTTTCGTTTACATTGTATATGTGTGTATATATACTGTATATATTTATTATGCATATATAAATACGCACACATACAGTATATATTTTGAAAATATTTGTTAATTTATATATTCATATTCTGAAATTCTGTGCTATATAAATATATTTAATACATAAATATCTTTCTTAAATGTGTATTTATATATACATAATATACACAATACACACTCATTTATTATGTAAACAAAAACTTTTATTTTAGATGCAATTAATCATTTGACAGCACTTTTTTTTTATAAAACACACTGATAATATCGTATTTTGTTTTATGTAAGATGAATAAAAATGTAGAAGTCCAGATTAAAAAAAAAAAAAATCCTGTCATTTTTCTTTTAGTAAATAAAAATATATTTCAGAAATTTAAGTTGATTAAATCTGATTAATGCATAAATGTAAATAAATGCATAAGTACTTGAATGAACATTAATGCTAATATTAAATTAAATCAACTAATAACCCTAACACCTTTTTTTTTTAAACTGCTGTTTCTACTTGCTAAGTTTTATTTTTAAGGTTGATTGTTTGATTTTTAGCATGCATTCAACACTTGTGTGTGTTATGGATATGATGAAGGTTCGATTCTCTTACAGGTTTAAGGTGAATCTCCGTCAGTGTTTGTTACACATCAACGGATATAACCAGCTGTTTGATGCGGTCGAGGAACTAAGAAAACAGGTGTTTGACTCCGAAAATGAAGAACATGAGAACATGCTTCTAAAGGTGAGTAGTCTCAGTTTAATGATCGTTTGAAGCTGCCTGAGCTTCAGAGGTTCTCAGTTCTGCTTGTCTTCGGTCAGCTGTGGGAGCTGTTAATGCCGTCAGTGAAGCTGGAGTCCAGGATCACTAAGCAGTGGGGAAACATTGGTTTCCAGGGCGACGATCCCAAGACTGACTTCAGAGGGATGGGGATGCTGGGCCTCACTAACCTCCTGTAAGTGCAGCTTCTCAGCTCATGACAAGATGATGCTTCATTGATTTCGTTGTATCAAGTTATCTTTGTTTGGCCAGTTTTTTCAGTGAGAATTACACAGACGCAGCCCGGCAGGTCCTGTCACACGCCAATCACCCCAGACTAGGGTGAGTGCTGGTTTATGCCATGCTTACTGATTCTTGGTATCATAATTGGTAAAAGTGCTCCTCTGGGTTGTTTCAGGTACTCGTATGCCATAGTCGGCATCAATCTAACAGAGATGGCATACAGCTTAATGAAGAGTAACGCTCTGAAGCTTCATTTCTACAACACAGTCTCTGGAAAACCCCAAATGCAGCACTTCCATCATTTCTACTGTGAGTAACAAAAAAATATAGTAGTAGGTTTATGTGAAGATTGTGTTTAGGTTAATCCAATTAGAAATATAATACATTTATTAGCTAGCTGACTAGCCTTTTTTATTATTATAATTTTTTTCTACATTAATTTGAATATTGAATGTGACGTTTTTGTAATGTAAAAGTTTTTTAAGTGATTATAATTAAGGAAAATAAAGCCAAATTTTAAGAAAGTGCAAGGTTTTTTGTCCTGTTTTATTATTTTTATTAATAATTTGTATTATTTGTAATTTTTTATGATTGTTTTATTATATGATTACTTGCATTATTTATTTTTGCAATTAATGTTTATATTATAACAGATTTAATGATGCATTTATTTTTAGTATGCATTTAGTATATGTTTATGTTATGGCACACTGATTTAAACAAATGCTTTATTTATTTACTGCAAATAAATACTGCATTAATATTTTAAAAACAGGCTTCCTTTTCTCCACGTAAAAAGTTTTTTTCCTTCCCTGTCGCGTTTACTATTCGCAGGTTACCTGGCGTACGAGTTTGATAAGTTCTGGTTGGAAGAGGAGCCGGAGAGCATCATGGAGTTCAATCACTACAGGGAGAAGTTCCACGACAAGGTCAAAGGTCAGCTGCAGAACCCCGAGGTCACGCTCATCATGATCGCGGACCAAGAGAAGTGATTCAAGCATTCCAGCATCATCTCACAGACAAAAGGAAACCAGCTGCTTCTCTTTTCTTTTTCCATTGACTTCATGACAGTGTTTAGTTGGGAAATGTACAACGTGCATGAAGCTTTATTTGAATACTAATCATTAAACACCTGTACATCAAGAGTACATAGCTGCTTGTTTAGCTACATTGACCTGGTCAGGGAAAAGACTTACACTGCTAAGTATTACTAATAATACTTTAAAGTGATGTTTTTAACTCTCCAATGAACCGATTGGATTCCCTTCACACTTGAACATTTGAGTCGTGGTCACGTGACTCCTTCTTCTTCATGTTTACCCATCTCAGGAAGTTGACGTTTCTGTTCGTAAGATGTTAGGAAGTTGTTTATTCTTCTGTACGCAGATGATTCAGCCTCTTTGCATGTTAAAGTGTGTTTAAGTTGTATTAAACCCCGCACCCATCATCGTCTGCACAATTCTTTGATGTGGCCTATAACGAGTATTTAATAACGAATCTGTTTTGTTGTGAATATTGCTATTCAGACCTCAACTCAGTTCCAAAGTACAGCATTTGTATGCACAAACGTCGATGTGACACTGTGTTGTCTTATTTATAAACGGTGTTCGGTTTGGAAGATGTAACTTTTTATTCCCGATTCATTTTATAGTGTTGGATTCATACCTAACGATGAAGAATAAAATTAGTGACTGAATGTTCAAATACAGTGTGTGCTGCTTTTTGTTGAGAGCTCTGCCAATAAGAATTTAAGAACGAAGATATTTTTTTTTTAGTAAAATAATGTATTTTTTAAAGTGCATAATTAAATTGCAGTTAATATTTTAACTTTATATACTGTATGGTATAAGTGGTCTGTCCTCTGACTACACACCATTTATTTCACTAGATTTTTTCTTATCCTGGGATGTATGAAATTTTAAAGACATTCCTTGTAGCTCTTCACCAAATATTGCGATAAAATATGCATGCATAAAACGTTTGTGCGTGATTAATGCATATAATTAATGCATGATGCACACCATTTTTTTTAAAGCAAAATGGTAATTTTCCTTTAAGTTTATATTTGCATCGTTGTATGCAAATGCATTTTAATAAGCTAATATGTTCATAAATTATGCATGCATAAGCAAAATGCTGTTTGAAGTTTGAAGTCACAGAATTAGGTGTTTTATCAAAGTTTTTGCATTTCAATGATTGCTTTATGCACGTTTTTTTAGTACACAGCACAAAGACTCACAAAAGTAGTGTAAAGTTGTTTTATTGAAGCACATGTGCATATTTTTGTGTGTTTATAGGTTTCCAGTCATGAGGCAATCTCACTTTCCAGGTCATTCCAGGGTTATTCGTTGCATATTTAGGGTTAAAAGGTAAATAGTTGCTTTTAACAAAGCACAAATTGCTTAAAAAATGAGGAAATATAAATATTGCATAAACATTATGTACATTAAGGTATCAGGGGGGTTAAGAAGATCCTTTCATTTCAATTTTTGCGTTGCATGATCGATCAGTCGTTGTACTGAGCAGCTGGTTTTTTATAGTGGTTTACCCTGAAAGAGAAAGGCTGATCTGGTTCTGATGTTTCTGTCAGATTCCTGTTCAGTTTCTCCGGTTCTCGTCCTGTCAGAGGAGTTTAACAGCCGCTCATGTGAGTCCGTGAGTGTGAAAGGATTTGGGTCTGAGGTGGAGATCTAGGCCGCGGCCTCGATTCTGCTCCTGGACATCATCATGGCCCGCTTGAGCTGCTCGAACGACACGAACATCACCACGTTCCAGGAGCCCAGCCGAAGGAAGGACGGCACGAACCTGGAGGCGTGACACATTATCAACATTTGCTTCTTTTGTCCCTGGAGCACAAACCCGGTCATTGGGTACATTTGTAGTAATAGCCAACAATACACTGCATGATACAATTAAAAAAATGTATTTTATGCTAGAAATCATTAAGATGTTAGGTAACACTTCAGAATAGGGGAGCATTAGTTAATAATGCATTACTTAAGCATTAATTAATGGTTAATTTGTTCGAAATTAAGTATTAGTTGAGTTTAAAAAAGCATTTTGCTCAAGCATTAGTTGAGCAAAACACACTAGAAATTAATGATTAACTTATCATCTTAGTCATTAATTAGTAGTGTGTTTTTGCTCAACTAATGCTTAATTGTGAACAAATTAACCATTAATTAATGCTTAAC
>JAUCNO010000342.1:197650-210412 GCA_032353835.1 Enteromius viviparus
ATATGTGTATATATAATAATAATGATTTTATATATATAAAAATAATATAATATATATATATATATATATATATAATTTTATTTATTTATTTATTTCCCATTTTCATTGTTTCAATTAAAGTACTAAAATTAAAAACTAAATAAACTTAAAATTAACGTTTGTTTATATTTTATTGAAATATACATAATATAATATAATGTGTATACATATATCTATATGTATATATATATCTATATATATGCACTTACATATGATTTATATTGTATATGTAAATATATATTTCTGAAATGTATACAGTTTATATATAAATATACACCGTAAACACATGCAACACAAACTTTAGATTTGGAGGCGATTTTAATAAATTTGACAGCAGTACTTAAAAAAAAAAAAAATATATATATATATATAGTCCTTGTCCTCCCAACAAACTAATAAAAGCACAAAAATTAAACGCAAATATTTAATAAATCAAAGTAGAACACAATACATTTTATTTAGCATAAATAATAATAAATATATTATTTCCAAATCCTAATTCAAAAATATTCTGAAGTATTAACAAAAAGGATGAAAATCATAATAGTATATCCATATTTACTAACACAAGGTATATCAGTGATAACATCAGTTTTGAGTTAATTATCTGGTACTAACCGGTTTGTTGTATTTGGTTGCAGCGCGAACACACAAATTTGGCCGGCAGAGTGGTGCTGATGAAGATGAATATGGTGCGTCTGGATACAGCTCCTATTGGAAAAATCTGGAATCTGGAGGGGGCTACAAAGACGAGGAGGATGACGACTTTGATGATTACGATGAAGAGGACGATGATGAGGAGGAGGAGGATGATGAAGAGGAGGAAGACGATGATCCAGAGGTGGAAGACTCTCTCTCAAATCTGAGTTTGGGAGCAAGCGGAAAGACCCAGTAAAAATGCAATTTGTTGACAGGATTGAGAAATTCAGATATAGCTGTCATCTAAAAATGTGTCAGATATTTGGCCTTTTACCAAAGGTTTTCTGCATTGCGTTGAAATGAATGTGTGCATACATGTCTGCCACCTTTTTGAATTTCAAATATATCTGAAGAAATGTTTTTAAAAGTCAGTTGTTTTGTGTATTTATTTAATGGGATCTCAGATAACAACATTGCAGGCCAGACGCAGATTCTTAGTTCTTACACTGAATGCATTCAAGGCCAGTAGGTGTCAGTATAACTCTACATAGTCTCTGTAGCCGAAGCCATAGGCCATAACTATTAGTCCGTAGTTCAATTAGGACATTTAAGTTATTTTTAGAAATAAGCATTACTGCTGTGCATCTTACAGGGGTTACTTTATTTGGTGTACGCAGTGTGTTGTGTTATAAACACACGTTATGTCCTCTTTTGGAAGCATAAACAAAATAGTTTTACAATGAGACGCAGTGTCTCCTGAACATGGCGCCGCAGCAACACTACAGCGACAATAATAGCTCTGCCTTCTTTCTTGACGTAAACATTTGGGCGTTGTTTGAAAATAATCCCACTCTGTGATGTAGAAAAGTGGGGGCGTTTAAATTCACAACCTTTATATATAAAATCTCTGGTTTGAAAACTTTAATCTTTGCAAGTTTAGGGATCTACTCTATGCACAACACTCCAAAGTGAAAGGAACATTTGCAGTTTACATTTGTTTAGAACTTAAGGGCTTAAGGTATCAATATTAAGCTAGCAAACTGCTGCAGCTTCAGCTGTTAGTATAGACCTTCTTGTATTTGCATTATTTGCTTTTTGATACCTGTAATTTGTACATTTTGGTAACAGCACTGACTAAATACGCTGAATTAAGTAAACGTCATTTTAGATTTATTAGCAGTAAACAGCACCACGCAGGTGGTCACGTGACATCAACATGGCAGAGGCCATGAGAGGGCTACCCGCTCTACTCCATTTCACTTTCAAGGCTGATGACCTTTAATGTCAGTGTGTATCATTTTAATAATATTTCTCGTTCATACCCCCCATTAAAATAATTAAAAACACGTGCATACCTGGATGACTTCATTATATGTCCTTAAATAACCTTATCTTAAGGTCTCATGTCAGTGCACACCTCCTGCAATGCTGTTTTCTGAACACTCTTCCTCGCGGATCCGAGAGTACTATGTTAAACACTACGAACAAACACGTTGCCCAGTTACACAGAAGGAAGAGCTTTTGCGTAGCGCCTGTCAAAGTGAAAGCTCTATGGGCGGTGTGTGTGTGTGTGTGTGTGTGTCACTAGCAGAGTTTCAATAGCAGATTCACTCAGTGCGCGCGAGGAGGACGAGAGGAAGAAGCCTGCAGTGCGCACTCATGGATTAATACCCAACTGTAGCAATCAAAAGGACTCCATATACCTCCGTGATATACTTCAAGGACTTTTATATAACGAGAACATGTGAATTCATGCAGCAGTCGTGGTTGGCCTACCAACACTCTCGCTTTCGATGATTTTAATCACCTCCTTCCTCGCCTTCATCGTAGGATTGTGGAATAAACCAACCAAGCTAAAGTCAATGGTAGGAAACAAACACTCACCGGACGTTATGGGCTGTCACTGAACAAGAATGAATAAACTTGCATTATGATACTGTACAGGTTGATAGTGGCGTTCATGCACGACGCATTATGAGTCAATATATTTAGATAATATATCTGAACCATGTTGTAGATGTATGTCGAAAAGCGTGGTAAATAGTTTAGTTGCAACGTTGGGTAAAGCGAAATTAAACCTTGCACAAACCTTTATTTATTTTTTTAATGATGATCATTAATGGCACACTATTTCATCTCAGCGTATTTCATTTCGTTATTACGTATATGGATAAACACTAGAAACCGTAAAACAATGTTAACTGCTCTGCACAATAGTTGTGTATAATCTATGACGATATAGGCGTTATTTGGTCATTCGTGGACACGTCAGAGTTTGTTTAGATTTGTGAAGTGAAAGTTAAAATTGTTATTTTAAAGAAAACAATAAATATACCCTTCAATATTTGCAAAGAAGGTGGCATTTCTACTAGTGTATTTAATGCTTGTTGTAATTAACGGGGTTATTATTTAGTGTTTATGTAAATTAGACATGCATTACAGACTTCCATTGAAATCTAGGTTAATTAGTGAAACCATTACATTTGCGTCTATAGTGTTGTTATTATGTTATATCTTCGATTAAAACATAGACAATTACATATGCAAATATTCCTATGCCTGTATGTAATCATTGATTAACTTTCAGATTAATCTCTATCATGCCTTTTCATGTCATCAGTTAATTAGTTTTTCAACAATATCATTGAAATAACATTTTAAATATGAATCATTATTTACAAGAATGATTTGAAAAATCATCCTGTAAATGTTTATCCAGGGGGGTTACATTTTGTGGTGTAACAACTAAATTAGCAAATATTTCCTATAATAAATGCTTGATATGATGCAGCAAATGCTAAAAATTTATGTAACCATTTAAATACACTCATCCACTCTGAGCGTATAGTTTGGCCGTTTTAATTTATTTAATACATTGGCCTGAGTTTTGGCTGTACAGGAATCTGCTTTACAAATATTGGCAGTAGATTAGTGAGCACATTGTGCACTAAAGCGTTAAGGTACATACAATGATCAATAAATACTTAAGTACTTCATGGTTCACATTATTAATCTGATAAATAATGACTCAGTCTGACATGCTTTACTATACGTAATCCTTTATTGCATCAGTAGCTATTAATTTCAAAATAACATGACTTCAAGTCGGCTTGGTGATCTTGAAATGCTACTTACAATAACTTCTGTTCATCTGTTAAGGCATGTCTCAATATATTCCTTTAACCAGTATTCTTCGTTAATTATTATGTTTATTCCAGTTTGGTTTAAACCCTAGTATTTCTTTGGTATTAGTAGTACTTAGGTGTTCGAAACTAGCAATTATCCCAGGTTTTTGTTGCAATGACTTGTCAGATTAGTTACTTTTATTGTTGAACTGAATCTTTTTACTCTAATACATTTTCCTTTTATTAACTTTTAAAATGCTACATATTGTAGGCGGCGGTGTCTATGTCTAAAACTACGAAAACAGATAACTGAAATCAGTTGAATTAAAAGTAATACTAGTGTCAATAAAAATACAGAAAGGGTTTAGTTGATATCTGAACTGTAGCTTAATGGCTCGAAAGTTTATACTATAACTCATGTTTATACCAGTAACTTCTGAACCAATTTGAGCTGATTCATCATACTGTACTTATGTAACTCGTAAATAAATTTGTCGAAAACCAAGCCGCGATGGATGTGTGACTTGGAGTTATAATAACCATTACTTGACATTACCTGCATGTTCTTTACTGTTTATCTTTCTTTTGCCCTATTTTGCTTGGCTCCTTATCATGTGCATGCAGCTAAACTTGTGTTTTTGTTTCCAATAACTCCTTTGTTTCCTGGAACTGCACACGCTTTTTAACAAATGAAAGATTCACTTCTGTATCTGTGGGTTTTTTTTTTTGCAGCGTTTTAGTCTTTTGTAAGTATTAAAGGAGTGTGTGGTCTTTTACAGAGAACTGAAAGATGTGCCTGTAACTCTTGGTGCTTTGAGAATCACATGGAATGCCCTTTGAACTCAGAGGTTTGGAATTCTATCTTAATTCTGAGGTATATCTAAGAAACTAGACTGTTTATTTTCTTTGCTAATTGCTGTGTTAATCTGGCACAACCACAGTAACTGGGTTGCTAAAACTGGTTCTAGGGTGTAGTAGCTAACTACGGCCACTTTCCGCTATTAAGATAATTGTCATGAATTAAAGAAATAGTTCACCTTCAGTTGCTGGGCCCCATTGACTTTCATACAGGGTTCGTACAAGGTGCTTAAAGTACCAATTTAAGACCTGGAAAACCTTTGAAAACAGTTATATTTTTTGAAGAGGAACATAAATAAACACTATATGTGGAATTAGTATGAATTCTAAAAATAATTGTTTGTTTCGATGATATACGATGATATACAGAGCCGTTTTATCAGGCCTTTGGGAGTGCACGAGATCTCACGATATTACTCCTTGAGGTGAAAAGCGGTTTTGCGATATCAGTAAAAAGTTGATTTTGTGGTAAAACATTTGATAGTGCTTGCGTTATTTAGTTAATGTGCATGTGCTGTTTGTTTGGGTTTCATTTGGGAATGCGTATAAAGTCTGCCGCAGTTTCTTGTAGCACTGTAATCATTTACACATGTTAAACACGCATCCATCTCAGCAGCTTTTATATGTGATTTCAAAATAAAAGTACCCTCGCTCTGAGTTTGCATACGGCCAAATATTAATACCACATCGATATTTTGGATAAGTCATTGCATCACGCAGTAAAATGAAACCTCTTATTGTCTCATTGTTATGTAATGTAGTCAATATAAAGTTTGTTTTTCACACAAATTACTTAATTGTCAAAATTATCAAATTACTCAATTGTCAAAATAATCAGTATTACTTGATTACCTCCTTACTTGATTATGTTTCAAAACACAACTGCATTATTTTGTTTTTTGCAATTCAAAGACAAATGTTTTTTTATTGAAGATTTCTTAAAGTCTCGTTCTAGTGAACCAAGTGTCTGTAGTGTCTATGTGCATGATATAGCTAATAACTTTTAAGTGTATGATAGTTTTTACTCTTAAGATCAGTCACATATTCATAAGAATTATCTATTTAAACAAGGAAAGTGATAACTTTGTCATAGTATTCTTTCAAGTTGCCACAGCTATTGCTTATTTTGCATGTGCTGCACTTTATTTGTACCGTTTTTGTTCTTAATTTATTTATTAGCATTTAAAAGATAATAACGATATTGTGATCTCTGATTTTAGTCCTTGAAAACTAAAAAAATGAAAGCTGGAAAAGTCCTGAAATTTGATTTTGCAATTTCTGTATGAACCCTCTATGGGGACCAACTGAAGGTGAACTGTCCCTTTAACCCCTAATAAAACCCACACAAAAAATGACTTTCTTTCAGAAATTGTTAGTAAATATTACAAATTATTACAATGAAATGTCACACAACATTGAATTAATGTCAATTGTTATGTTGCATGTTTTTGAATACTGAATATTTCTCAAGGTTTATTTGAATAACAGTTTGCGTTTACGTCTCAGCTCCAAAAAATGCATTCAGCATATAATGAAGTGAATCTGTTTTCACTCAGAAATGAAAAAGACTGAAACAGTATTTTCTTATAAAACAAACTTTAAATATTTTTGTTAATAATACTTTGTAACAAAAACATTTTACAAGTTGTTATTGTAGAGAGAGAGAACAGTATTTGTGATAATGTTCCCCAAAAATAGCAGGCCATTTTGGCAAATTATGTACAGTAAATTACACTGATTCCAACTTCATGTTAGGATTAAGCATGAAACAAAAAAGTTCTTGAAATGGCAAAAATAAGTGGCAAAAACATCAGTGTAAAATTACAACATGTGACACTTGCCCCAGCTAAACGGCAGTGTCGTGAGACGAACACTACTCAAGCTATCAGTTAATGCTACCTTCATTATATAGTCGACTTTATTTACCCTAGCACTTGTTCTAATTGGACTTTTGACTCTTTATAGATCCTGAGTTTATAATGGTTTAGATACGGCCCTTGTGACAGCGTCACCATGTGACATCTAGTAATCAAATCTTACGCACACTAGAGGAATTGACACGTCTGGGATTACTAAAGTCCCATTTAAATGACCCTTTAACTGCTGCTGGCCTACTAATGAGTGCATTAGCTGAGTGTGCATGTCTCCTGTACACTGTTAAGAGACGCCGTAGCGGCTCGTAATATGATTCCAGTGCAAGATCAATCTCTAACTTGCTCTGACTAGAGCACACAACACTTTTATCTATTGTTTTGCCAGTTTGCTTGCAACAAAAAGGGTGGAGAATAGTGACCTTAAACGTGATCAGACACAATAGAAACCTAAATCTGATAGCACAATGACGCTGAGATCTTTAGTCACAAGATGGTGGTAAAAATAACTAGGTTTGCCGGAAAAGAGTTGTGTATACAGTATATAATGCCTACTCTATTTGATTTGTTGATGTCTTGATGCATCTATTTTTACACTGCAAGCCAAACAAACAAGCTGGAGCAATATTGGCTCTGTCCCAAATCCAAGTTTGTTTGCTGTTCCAAATGGATATAAAATTTAGCAAGATTGCATGCCTATTTTGGCTAAATTGCACATGGAGTATTGTGCTTTATGCATTGTGCTTAGTGGACATAAAACTGATCCCAAGTGTGAGCAATATTGCTTAAAAATTGGTTAAAACTAACAAATTACCAAAAAGTATTAATGAGAATATTTGAGTCCTATCATAAATGGACTATCATGGCCAATAATTGTGCTCTGTGAATTAAAAAAATAAATACAAATTTTATTTAGCAAATTTCTATATTTATATGTGTGGTTTATTATATATTTGTGGTTCCCACAAAAATATTTATCAGCACAGCTGTTGCCGTCATTGATGATAATCAGAAATGTTTCTTGAGCAGCAAATTACATATTTTCATGATTTCTGAAGGATCACGTGACACTGAAGACTGGAGTAATGATGCTGAAAATCCAGCTTTGATCACAGCAATAAATTACATTTTACATTATATTCGAATAGAAAACAGTCCCTTTAAATTGTAATGATATTTCACAATAGTACTGTAAAAAATAAATTCAGTCTTGGATTTACTGAGCACAAACTTTGGAGCAGTAGCTTCGAGTGTTTAAATACAGCGTCCTGTTTTAGCTCTGACGAAACTAAAGGCAGCTTCCTGTAGGTTTTGGAACAGAGTAATGTGCTGCATAATCGCATGTATATACTCCTGTATTTGGCCACGTTCAGAAGAGCTGCATGGAAAACTGATCATAACACAGCTTGTGAATGGTCAATGATATGAATGGTACAGTCGTGGGTATTTTGGTTTGGGTGTTGCTCCCTGGACTCCAATAGCACCACAGTAGTTGAAACCACTGGAACTGTGGCATTGTATATAGATGTGTAATGTAGATGGAGTAAATTATAATTGCATTGTAGAGGATTACTAAATCATATTACAGTTGTTTTTGGGTATTTGTGTGTGTGTTCAGCTGTCTAAGTGCTCTATTGCCCGTGGCTGAAGGACATCACAGTCAGGCGCTGCTAGAGATCCAGAATGCACTCAAACTGACCAGGCATTTATTTAATGTGAGTATTAAAATCTGCGATAACTCAAGAAGTGTCATAGGTGCTATATTATCTGCATGTTTCTCCCATCCGTCACAAAATCCTCTTGACCTAATTAAGCCACTTTTCCACTTCCGGGTTATATCAGTTTAGACTAACTTACATGAAGCTAGCTGCAATGAAACAGATGCAGAGCACACTTGCACACACAGCTCAGGGGGAAGCTCCCAAGATTATGTCCACAGATATTACCAACAACATCACAGCTTAAACTCTCTGCACATTTTTTGGAATTTAGCTATATTGAAAAAGTTAATTCATTCGACCTTTTCCCTTGTTTTAACATGGATTTTTATGGATATTGCCTGTAGCTGTGGAGTAAGAGGCCGGATAGCAGGGGCGAGAACATTGAGAAATGTTTCTCACAATATCTGGAATCAGGTCACCTGTCAATCAAGCTCTATATGCGTGACGTCGCCACTCTGTTGCCTGGCTATCAGTTTCTCCATAGCTGGCTAAGCGGAAGTGTGCTATTTGATCCAACAGTGACAATGGGTCCTGTGAATTTCCAAATGCATCATGATTCTCACTGGAATCGATTCTGAGCTCAGTTTGAACAGCAGATGGCGCTGCATCTTTTTTCTTTCGGTTCCTTACCCACACACACACCACTTAAACTTAAAATAATCACTCATAAAGTTCAAAAAGGTTGAAGCGAATTACAAGAGTGTTCACAGTGTGTCGTGTTTACATTAATCTTGCGTTATATAAGCCGACGTGTAAGTACATTTAACCGCTCAGTTGAACACACAAGTGGTTAAAATCTGTTGAAGAGAGAATCGCGATGCATTGGGAAAATCAGAGAATCGATTCATCCATTGATTTATCATTACACACGTCGTGGAAATTCTTAAGTGCTGACAGTACTTACAATCCAAAAAAACGGCAGTATCTATATTATATTCTACACTATATACTATGGACGCGTCTCTATCCCTACCTCAATCACACATGCACACAGGTCTTTAGCATCTATACACTATAGTCTTCCATTACTGTGATAGTGGTCTTTTGAGCATAGAGTCTCCTAAATCTCAGCTGCGCAGTTTTTGAAGTAAATGAAAAAGGAGTCTTAAAAAAGTAAATATCTGATCATTGTCCATGTTGCTGTTTACAATTACACTTGTGTTACCAAGGTAACGACTGACGTATTAGTATTAAATTTTTTTCTGCATCCTTTCCTGTCAAAAACCTTTTGGTTTGAGTGTAAAAGCTGCTGTAGTAAATCAGTAAATCCTAACTTGTGATTTGTTTTCTCTCCAGGATTCTAATGCCCGTTTGTATACACCTAACACTGATAAAATCAACGTAAGTTTACTTAAAAAAAACCTCAAGATAATCGTTTGATCAAATAAAAAGTATTGTCAACCAATTATGGATTACTGGCGTGGTGATAAACATTGAAATCCAGTTCTAATTGACTTCTGTGTTTGTCTGCAGAGTTGCACAAATAAGTTTGTGGACTGTTTTCTGATGGAGATGTTAGTTGTCTTGCATGAAGGAGGAAGTAATGTCAAGCAGAAGTACTTGGTAAAGAGGACTTTACAAGACTATAACGAAGTAAGTCAAAGCAATACCACAATGTGTTTGTCATTTATAAGGCTGAACTGGGTCAAATGAGCCATACATTAAATGTTTCATACACTGTAACTTTTTAAAACATTAGATTGCATGAATAATTCCAGTATAGAAATGTGTATTTACATAAAATATTTTGGCATTTAATTCAGTTGTGATTTTTAAGCATCCAGATTATGTGTATGGTAACTATCGGTTATGTTTGTAAAAGCTGGTAATGAGTCTGTGTTTGGACAGCTTCCACAGAAGTGTTACGAGCGACATCCTTGTGAACTAGAAGAACTTGCCCCCTACCATACGTTCTGGGAGAAGATGACAAAATTCCTTCAGAAACTGCAAACTCTGTGCGGAGACAAATCACCATCATCTAACAAAACATGTGACTAAGTCATACTTTATCTCCCTGGAAGCATGTACAATAAGCTCATATATCTATTATCATGTAAATTATACTAGTCTTTTATTTTTGTTATTAATATTTATATCACCTCAGTCTAAAAGTGTCACTTTATAAATGCTGTATGAATTATATATTTTTGTAACAAAGGGTTTTTTGGGAATGATTGTTGAACTGTGAACGTAGTAAGTGTACAAAAATTTAAGGTGAAATGTAATGTAAAATAGCTATATATATATATATATATTATTTTCAATGTATTGTTACATTAAAGCATTTTTAGTAATAGAAGTAATGTCGTTTATGTTGAGGTTAATAGGGTCACAAAGGAAACCTGATGCCTGCTGATATCTATTTGTAATGTTGAGAGAGTAACGGCTTTCTATTGTTTTTCTTTGTCTGAGGAAGAATTTCTTACAAAACCTTGGAAATATTTTGGGAGCAGTCTATTGTTCCATAATGGTGTCCCTTTTGGTCCTAATGTCTTTTGCAGATGTGCCTACAAAGAGACTGTATGTGTAATCACAGAGACATTACGTCATTGACTGACGTCATGGGAGCCCGCCTGGAAGACCAATCGACTCTGATCTTTGGAGAAAAAGCCTGGCTTGTGATTTTTGCATGCCTAGCCACATATAAGAAGCCGGCATGCAAACCACCATTAAGTTTTTGCTTAGGAGCCGATCGCTACCCACCCAGCGCAGTTTGACCTTGTGGCAAGAGGGACTTAGGGACATTGGTTACAAAAGTAACCGAGACATTCCCTTTCAATCAGTCACTATGACGTTACATCATTGACTGACATCATGGAGTCTCTATGACACGACACAACCTGAACTGTGTCACGTAGGAGGCCCAAATGCTGACTGGCATGTCAGGCCAAATGAAAGCTCAAACGTAACCATCCCAACACCCTGGAGGCCAGTCTGTGAGACGAGCTGTCATGTTGACCGAGTCCAGCTCCATGCCGAGAAAAGAGATAGGCTGAATAGGACAGAGCTTGCTCTTCTCCCGGTTGACCCGAAGCCCCAATAGGCTGAGATGCTGAAGAACCATGTCCCTGTGTTCGCACAACTGATCCTTTGAGTGGGCTAAAGGACAGTGGACAGTCATCGAGTTGAGAATACAGACACCCTTCTCCTTAAAGCATAGTTAGGGCACCCTCTGCCACCTTGGTAAAGGTGCCGGGAGACAGGGCTAGACCAAAGGGGAGGACCTAGTACTGATACGCCTGACCCTCAAAGCAAATCGAGGAAATGGTATGTTGAGGCAAAATCAAGACGTGAGACGTCAAGGCGTCGATGGCTGCAAACCAATCCCGGTGTCGAACACAAGAGGATGCGTTTTGGCATCAACATCCTAAACGGAAGCCAATGAAGGGACTGATTCAGGACACACAGATTCTTCTTGGGTACGATGAAATAGGGGCTGTAATTCATCTCTGCTGGAGGGACAGGCTTCACCGCATCCTTCGCCAACAGGACGGCGATCTCCACACCAGAGTATGTGAGCGGAGTGGAGCGGCAAGAATTTCCGCTCCGCGCTCAGAGCATTTCATGATCACTCCGCTCCAGCTTTGCTCCGGGTTTACCATTTGCCGCTCCTCGCTCCCTCCCTGCTCCCTCCTCACTTGATCCTCGCTCCATGTTCGCTCCATGAAAAAAATGTCTCTAATTAACGCTTCACTGTAATTTTTCATTATTTAATTATTTTTATATTGAACCTTTGTGCATTTAGTGAACAACAAATACACAATACTGAAGAAAAACATCAATGTGCTTTAGTAGAACAGTTGTAGCTAGAGAAAATCGCGACGCTCCGACTTTCAAAAAATCCGCTCCAAGCTCCAGGCAAAATCATGCCGCTCCCACTCCACTCTGCTCACATACTCTGGTGGAGACGCTGCTTCATCGTAAAAGTGAAACTACTTTGTGCTTCCAAAACAACTAGAAATCAGTGGTTTACTTGTATTTTCAACACTGTTCGAACAGTTCAAAATAAATATTAGAGTGTGTAAAGTTGTGCACAAAGGCTATAAAGTGAGGTACTTCCATCTTTGCAAAGATAATTTTGTAATTTGTAATGGATTGTATTGTTTTTGTGCTATAGTGCTGGAACATGGCATCACATTATGGTAAGGGGTGTAACTTTTCTGCCAGACGCTTGCATATTCGGCCAATCACTACACACTGGATAGCTGGCCAATCAGAGCACACCTCGCTGTTTTAGAACAATGAGCTTTGTACAAATTGACAAGTTTCAAGAAGGCAGGACTTAAAATTTTCCACATACTGTAAATTATTGTTTCTTCTTTAAGTTGTTTTTTGAAACTTAAACCACATAAACATTGCATTACACTAAATAAACAAATAAATGTTATTTTTAGCAACATCATAATACCCCTTTAATCGCTACACCTTTGTATTTAGAAAGAAAGAAAGAAAGAAAGAAAGAAAGAAAGAAAGAAAGAAAGAAAGAAAGAAAGAAAGAAAGAAAGAAAG
>JAUCNO010000343.1:4921-40212 GCA_032353835.1 Enteromius viviparus
TTCATTGTACTTTCACACAGGGTGAGTGACTATTGACAGGGAGGAATTACTGAAACCTCATTTCTGAAATCCTTACAATGATGATGAAGGCTGTAGCACACAAATTTATGGCTACAAGGTGAACCTTTTTGTCGTTTGTCGGTGTAAGATAGCTGCTCGAATGGTTTCTAGGGAGAGGGTTTATTGCTAACATAATAGGCGACAATACTCTGAGCAACTACATCATTTAAACAGATGTAAAAGGATTTGAGTGTTTTCGACGTGTGCTGATAAAACACATCTTGTGTCGTAAATGTGCTCTAAAATCCTCTTTAAAAGATTGTAATTATTCCACTGGGAGCTTCAACCGTAATCCAGGGTGATTATTGACAAAAAATGCATTAATGACTTCTAATAGCACTTGTGCAATGAAAAAGCAAAACAAAAGAAACTGAAACACTAAAGCAACCCCGGCAATAGTGCATCTGGGTAAACACACAAGAAATTGCTCAATAAATCACCGCCCTCCTTCAGAGCTGCAGGCAAAGCTTATGATGTGTCATTTCGGCAGTCTTTTCATCAGTAAATATGAGGGCTCCTTCAGTGAGGAGTATCTCCATCAAACGTAGAACTCCTCACAACACTCCGACAACTTACGTCTGATGGCTCACTTTCAATGTAAATGTAAAAAAAGACGAGCAGGAGACGAGCATAAAATCTTTTTGTTTTCAGCATGATAAACGAAGAGATGACACGTAAGCCTTGAGCATTTGTTTTACCTATGCAGTGTGTGTGTGTGTGTGCATGTCAAGGATCGAGTGTGCAGTGTGAATATGAAAAAGAGAAAAGGGAAAAAAACTGTAAAGAACAAACTGCAAAGCATGCATGTGAAAAACGGATAGGCAAAGTAGCTCATATAAAATGATACTCCGGAATATTTATCTCCGTTTGATTGATGAATCAGGGATGGATAATGTATGATAATATATGACTTCAATAAATGCAAAAATATACTGCTTTGACCTCTTAAAACAGAGAATAATGAGTATTTGAACTTCTACACAGCACAATGAATGGAAATAATCTTTTTTTCTCATGTCATGGGAATGACTGATGTGCCAAAATCCTGAAAGTATGTGGACAATAATTAACTGGACTACCTATTTCAGTAACACCGAAAGTTCTATAAAACCTTAGACAGGGATTTTTGGTATAATAAGGCTCTTTTTGTTTAAGCATGACAATATGGTGTGGAGGAAGCTGGCTGGTCTTCACAAACCACTGAACACCTTTCGGATTATGGGAATGGTGAATTAGAGCTAGACCCCTTTATCCAACCTCATTTACTGACCTCCCTGATGTTCTGGACTAAATGGTCGTAAACTACTGCATGTTCAAATATCTAGTGAAAAACTTTCCTAATGGAGAAAAGGGCCAACAAACGGTCAATGAAATGCCCAAAGTTTTGAAATGAAATAATCAAATAGAACAAAAAGTACATATTGGTGGTGGTGTGTTCATGGGTTGAAATACTACTAACCATATAGTGCACAACATGCAAGAGTGGTCATTTAAGGGATGTGTATTGAATTTCTGGAACGGAAATTAACAGAAAAATACTAACCCTTGTGTTGTTCCAAACCTGTAAGACTTTTGTTCATCTATGGAACACAAATTAAGATATTTCTGTTGAAATCTGAGAGCTTTCTGACCCCGCACAGACAACAATGCAACTCACACATTCAAGGCCCTGAAATGTAGGAAGGTCATCGGTGGTTCAACCTTAATTTTTTGAAGCTACAAAATTTTCATTTTTCATTTTCATTTTCATTTCATTGCACCCTCACTGGCTCAAAAACCATCATGCTGTTTCAAACCAATATGACTTTCTTACTTCTAAGGTACATAAAAGAAGATATTTTGAAGAATGACAGCAACCAAACAACATTTGTGACCAATGACATTCACGGTATGAGGATAAAAATTTCTGAAAAATACTTGTATGCTTCATACTTTTATGCTTCAGAAGAAAGTCAGTCATACAGGTTTGGAATAACATGTTTTTTTTTTTTTTAAATAGGCCTATTCATTTAATGAATAGATCGATGGCAACATTGCTAGTACAGTAAATAAATAATATTTGGAGCATGTTACTACTTTTCATTCAGATATAAACTTAGAGATGAAGCTGTAAATAAAATCACTCAGAAAGATTTCAACAAAAGGAAAGGGAGTCAAAGATTTACATTTCCAAAAACGTACACTAGCTTTAGTGTGCTCAACGTTTATCTTCCGATTTGTCTTGAAAAATCCCACAAAATATAATTACATTGGGCCAGTAGGCATGATTTAGAGAAGCTCGTTGAGCTAAAAGTATGCGGGAGTTTGGATTACATCTGACCTTGACTTCACCTAAAGAACTCTGAGAAACTCAGACAGTGAGCGTCTCCACAGGAGCAGTGCATTACTTAATCAACTGATAACAAAGCCAGATAAGGTCCCAATTCCATTAAAGACCAAAATAACTCTCCCAAGTTCTTGCTTGTATCTTTGAGTTAGTGGAGATATATTTGTAGGGTCCAGAAGGGAGGGACTGAGCGCCTAATGAGGTCTTCTGTTAGATGTGTCAGCAGAACTGGACAGCGAGAGTGGGAGCACTAGTATAATTACAGGCGTTTTATGATGTCGATAGTCTCACAATTAGCTTTAACGCAAATAAGACAAATAAGCACAGGTGAGCGCGATCCGCACCGCGACTCTCGAAAACCATTTTAATGAATGTGAATGCTAAATTAATGATAGAAACAGCAGTTGTGCTGTCTGCTTTACCAGAACGACATCTAACCGTTCTGTCCAAATATACTCTCTGATACTCTTTCGCATTCGCTACGGCACAGCAACTCCACGCAAACGTTGAAAAGCACAGCAGCAAGGCAGAAAGATGTAAATAGCTGCTTTTTCGCTATTAGATATCATCTCGGCTGGCATTATCTCTCAATAATTGAGGATAAAGTCGGAAATGGAGCAACTTGGATCAACAGCAATGAACTGATGGCTGTTGTTAATAAATAATGCAATCAGTGCTTAATGCACTGAGGGAATACACAGCCCGCTGTGATCGGAATAGTAATTGAAATGCCAACAAGTAATGCCATAATGAAGAGCAAGAGGAACAGAAGGGCTAGTTTAATCTGCTCTTTAGTTCTTTCACTGTATGTTGAATACAAGCTGCTCTGGATTAAATGACTCACACTTAATGCTAACACTTGAATAAAAGGGCACTTTAGACCGCTTAAACAGTTTAACTTTTTCACACAACACGCAACCCTTGCTGTACACCAGGCTGTTGACCTTTAAAGACCTAAAAGACAAAACGCAAGAAGGTCAGAACATTTAATTTATTCAGAGCTAATTTATTCAGTCCTGAAGCAACCCTGCTCACTTTCATGTTCTAAAGCTGTTTAACCAGACTCAAGGTGATGTGAACTTGTCCGTCTATGAAAATGCGGTGCGGCATATGATATATTCAGAACATATTGATGTTTAATACTGTAGGACTACGGCTATGTGAAGTAAGATTATGAGGTAATGAGATTTAATAACGGGCAGGGCTACACGGCATGTCGACAAACAGGATAGATACAACAAATAGGAACTAAACAGATAATACAATTTCCTGTTTGTCGCAGTGGCCAGAAAAAAATAGAAATAAAAACCTCTGGTTCTAATGAAAGCGTATCTTTATTGTGCTGGGCCTGGTTAAAGCTAGTTAGATTTGCAGACACTGTAAACATTTAAAATTCTATTTGTATTATATATTTATGTCCTTCAAAAGTTCAACGTCAAAGGGATTTTACCATTTGAGAAATGAATACTTTTATTAATCAAGGGCTCATTATCTTTTGAACTGTCCATTTATCCAAGAATCTTAAAAAATGTTCATTATTTTAAGAATAGGCAGCAGAAAATAATTTGTTTCTTGAGCAGCAAGTCAGCATAGTTTCTGAAGGATCAAGTGACACTGAAGACTGGAATAACTACTGCTGAAAATTCAGCTTTGCCATCAAGGGAATGAATTACATTTTGAACTATATTAAAACGAAAATATGCAACATTGATGATCACTAAAGACTTTTTTCAAAAGCATTCGAACAATTACAAACAAAAAAATGTCAACAGTGGTAAGTGTTATTAGTCAGGAATAATTTCAGTCTTTCTTTTTTAAGAGACCTTGTCGACTGGATTTCCAAGGCAATTGGAATGCAGATAAAACCCAACAGTAGGCAACAATAAAATAGATATTAAAATAGAATTGTTGACCAGATAAAAAAATACTAAAAAGAAATACTTGAAATCCTTAACAAATAAATAATATTTGATAAGAGATAATGAAAATGTCGTGAGAATACTGAAAAACTGAAGTGTACATTTCAGTTCATCCTCATATCAGCATATGTTCTAATTAGGCTCTGATTAAACTCACAGTGCAAAATCTAATCAACACTCATCTCGACTAAATGCGAAATATCGAATGACTCATTTCTAACCAGAATAGAATCCCATTTTAAAAATAACAGCTTGAAAGTAAACATGACATATTCAATCGCAAACGACTGCGTTTATGCCAGACACCAGACACAACACGGATTCATCCGTCTATCATGAGTGACTCTTTTATGTGATTGCTGTGGACAGTCACCTAGACGAGACAGGAGGAGACATTATCAAGCTTACTTCGATTCTTTGAGTCGCCTGCCGCCAACAACACCGCGGTGAAGTAACTGTGGGGTAAATTCAATCGGAGGAGGGTTAGGTGACAGGTTCAATCAGTCACCACCTGATTGTGCCATTTCTTAGATTGAGGTCTGGAGGTGAGATGAAAAATAACAGAGTAATTTGTTTCTGAAGCATTGCTGTTAGGTCTCTAAAACTCCAAGTGCCAATATCTCGAAAGCCCAATGGCAAATAGAAAGCAAGATGTTCACTGGATGATTGCTTACTCTGCGTTGTTTTGGGGTTTTTTCTTGAGCGGTTCAAATTTATGAATCAACATTTCTTTCTCCCTTTGAGATAAATACCGGCCATCCTCATTGCTGATCTGTCAGAGTTTATCTATTAAACAAAAGCACACTAGCTGCAAACAGCTTCATATTAAAGTGGTTTTAAAGGAGGATACATACACTTGGACAATTTACCGCCTGGTACAATGTGGACACCTTTACATCCCATTCTGCTACATAGATTTTATTTCTAAGGTGAATCTTCAGGTTTCATGCTGCGACTGGATGTTCACAGTGTATTGATGTTTCCAAAAGTAAAACTACTAAAGGATTGACCATCAACGTCTTTGATGAACGAAACCTCAAGGCAACCGACAGGATTACACGAAAGCTTCGGTCTGTGTGCTGCATGTCAAGATAGAGGAAGTAAGATAGATAGAGAATGGGATTCTTTTTTCACCGTACTGAGATCTAACATATTATATAGTATAAACACACTGTTACCCGGAACACTGAGCTGACAGTTCAGATGATACCACTATAAAACATCAGTGAACACGCAGTCAGGACGGGAAGGGAAGATGCAGTACGCTGGCACTACAAGAATTAGCTTCGCATTGTACAGAATTTACTTATTTGGTGCCAGTCATTCATTTCACAATGAAATTTGTATCAATAAATCAAAATGTCACATGCATAGTATTTTATTTCACAAATCATTTTAGGGCGCTTCTAATGAGAATCACCTAATAGAGCACAACAGTCTGGTTTTGGAAACATCCCATTCGTCTTCTCCAGTGAAATTGAGTTTTAACGATTCTGTATAAATCTTTCAACAGAGACCTACCATGAGCTCCACGATTGTTAAGCAATGATATATGCTTCTGTACAAGCCATTTCTTTTAAAAGAAATCTTTTTAAGTGCACTAGCCACATTTTCTGTGAAGAGCAGAAATATGTTATGGATAATGTTGACCCATTCCTAAACCACTCCTAAACTAACCCATACCACCAAACCTGTCCCTAACTTTACCAGTATCCAACCTCAATATCTGCACGAATATCTGTTTAAATTCATGCACCAATTTCGGAACATCTCTTTCTTTTAACTTTTTTCTTTAAAGTCTGTAATGTTGCAATAGATCTCAAAGCTGCTTGTTTTGGTTCACAGCCTCTTTATTGAAGTTTCTCTGGATACTCCAGTGAAGAAAATAATGGGGAAAAAATACATCCAGAACCAAGGCAGCTGGAAAAATGGTACGGTCACTGTTATTGTGCTCCATTGGGGATTATTCAACGTTTCACTTGAAGAAAAACTATATTTAAAAAAGCTGACCAGACAACCGAAACCAGCCATGTTAGCTCAGTGTGCATTAGGAGACTTCAAATAGATAGAGAGTCTAGATAATTCCTATCTACCTCAGATTTGTCAATCAAATGACCCCATAAAGTGACCATTTAAAATAAGCTAAAAGGAGATGACACAGATCCAGTTGTTTTAGCTTATGCTAAGTAATTATATGTCGACCAACAACTGAAACCAAGTTAATATCCAATGAAAATGCAAGTATGTGCAGGAAATACATAAGCATAACTATTTTTGCATGGGCTCAATTGTACAGTTTAACTAGAGGACTCAATGGTTTTCTTTTAAGCTCAAAGGTATCATTAAATAAATTAGAAAGCACAGGTCAAGAAGCGTTTCTGTTCTGTCCCTTATAATCTTCAAATTCAAGCAGGTATTTTCATCTACTTATTTATTTCTAAGCCGTTTTATTTCATCTAAGCTTCTTATTCTGGGATCTGCGGCATCACGGGAGATTGCAGAAGTAACTCATTCAATTAAAGCACAAGTGAAAAGAACCAAAGCAGAACTTTTAACAGCACACCGCAGCTTGACATGAACCTCATGATGGTCTGTGACGCCGGCCTGCTGTGCTCTTCTCTCTCAATCATCGATTCAATGAAACACGAGCACATCTCGGAAAACCATGTAGTATATCACTCACTAATTTCTGATGCCACCCCAGGTTTATTTAACTACAAGAAGACCACGATGTATTAATATCCTCTAGCTGTAAGTTTCTTGAAAATATAATAAAGTGCATTATACTGGTAATTTGAATAGCTTATGAGCCAACAAGCTTGTGATGCTTTGCGTCAGAGAATGACGACACCAGTCATTTCCTGTACTCCTCTGGTGTAATTAGAACTGAAACTTGAGCATATTTGGACTATATTAGATTTAGTGACATTAATATGACTGGAAAAGACGCTGTGCAATGATTTCTTCTGACTGTAAGTTTCACCATTATATAATCAATTTCATCCTGTTATGATAATATGAAACACAAGGTTAATTTTTGTAGTATGTTCTCAGTTACTTTTAATAAATGAACATGCCACTGTTGTGTATTAAAGCATGCATTCATACAAAAAGGTGAACCACATTTGGAGAAATATGATCTGTTAATATATCATATTAATTATAACTTTAATTAATTAAATATATATTACTATAATATCATATCAAATTATTTGACATATATAATATTTTGGTACCATTTTATTTTAGGGTCTCTTAACTAGTTGCTTATTAGCATGCATATTACTAAAATATTAGCCATTTATTAGTAGTAATTAAGCACATATTAATGTTTTATTCTACATGCCTAATCCTACCAATACCTAAACTTAACAACTACCTTATTAACTGTTAATAAGTAGCAAATTAGGAGATTATCGAGGGAAAAGTAGTAGTTAATAGTGTTAAGAATAAGTGTTCCTTTTTCTTAAGTGCGGCTAATATTTTTAGATATGCACTAGACTTTAAATATTTTGTGGTAAGCCAAATGTTTTAATAATAAGGATTCTGAATGATCACATGAATTATTCAGCTTTGTCATTACAAGAATTTAAAAAAAAAAATACATTCAAATAGAAAAGTTCTAGAATTGTTCTATTTCACAATATTACGGTTTTATTGTATTTTTGCTCATATGGCAGCACAATGAATAGGAACATGAAAAAGTCATTTAATGATGAGGTAATATCAGAGCTGGATTTGCTCACTTTTTGCATTTGCAAACCACTGATAAACAGAAATGAAACAGCTAAATTTAAACAGTGTCAAAGAATGTGTGGATTTCTTGAGGTTATGATAACTCCCTTTGCACTCATGTCTTCTGACAGTAAACATCTCAATTACATAATGCATTCCAATCTGGAAATTTTCCAATATCGCATAATAACGTGGACCGCAGAGTAAAATACTTAGCTATTAGTAAAAGAATAGAGTTTTGGATTTGCAGGCAGCTGGTTTTATTCCCTCCTGTATAAAAAAAAAAAAAAAACTACAAAATTACACCTTAAATTGCTGGCTCAGCAGTGAAGCCAAGACCAGATCGCCATTATTCACTCAGAAAACTAAATTCTCTCTATTCTCACCTAATCGGAGCACAAAGAGAGGAACCCGTGAACAGCTGGGGGCCGCGGAGCCATTTTATACTGAAATAGTTTGAAATGCATTTCCCCGTGCTTGCAGTCAAAACGCATCCCGCCACTCCAAAAAGAAAACAATCAATATAACATAGCAAGCTATTGACCTGAGCATTGTTCCCCAAAACTGCAAAAGATGCAATTTTCTCAGAAACTAAGATGACTTGTCAACACGTTTGCGTGTTGTCCACTAGCTTCTAAAGCTTCCTCGTAAACAACGAATCAGGCAGATGCCGTGGGCCAATTCTATTAGCCGTGAAAACATTTTCTAGCAATGGATCCTGCTTTCACAATATTGTGAAGACGCTGCCTTTGATCTCTAGAACTAATGCCAAGGGCTTTACACTCGCGGAAGCCGACTTTGCTGTGTTCTGTAGCTACCGATATTTTGCTATCCCAGTCTGTTGCTATTTATACACAGCAACACTGCCGGTATTCCCAGGTTGCTTTATGATAGCCCCTTGCTTTCTGCTCTATCCCAGTACGTATAAATAAGGGATGCATAGTTCAATGTGTAGTTCCTAATGGTCACAGTGCCAGAGTTTTTTTTTTCATTCATACACCCCCAAGACCTTGGACACAAATTCCCTGATTTCTTGGCACAAGGCAGTTGGCTGGGAAATGAGAGAGCGCAAGCAGCTATAGTCATTATTTCTTGTTTGTAGGCAGGCTATGTGTTAATTAGATGCAAGGCGCAGCAAATGTTAAGGAGGATGTTAGGAGCTATCACCGGGCACAAGCAGACTGAAGTAATGATCTACCAGGGGAGAATTTCCAGGGCAAAGTGGGAAAAACAGTATCTTAAATAGGCCCACAGCGAGCGTATGAGTGCCAGTGCCAACTTCAGAGAGCGTTACAAGAGGGGATCGGACTGAAAACATCCATGTTTTGGAAGGCAGGCGGCCTAATGCAATCACCACAAACAAATGCTGCTCACAGCGGTTGGGCCACGTATCTCTGGAGAAGTAGCTTAGAATCTGCCAGACTCCAAAAATTGCAAGCCATTTTCTCATTTTGCTGATATAACTCAAGTCCCCTCAGTGGACAGACTGCTATCTGGATTTGACAAGTGCTTCAAAGCTGTCCGCTAAAGTAAAACAACTATCTTAAATGCATTGTGCTTCAAATCAAATCAAATCCAAACAGAGCCTGCATTTTTTTATGTAGGTGAAGATATGCATGGTGGAGTGGTGAGGTCTGGTCAGAATGAAGATAGCTGTCATGCTGGATGTGTCTGAGATATTTGGTCAGCACAGTACCCACAGGATTCAGTCCGCTGCGAGAGAAAAATTCACATCAGGCACAAAAGCGTCCTCTTATTCCACAAAGTCTTATCTCTTTATGTTCTTAAAGTGAATGGTTGTCTGTCATTTCTGTACTGAGGGAGGAGGGGTGAAGATGCAAAGGAAAACGCAAACCCCTCCAAACCTGGCAGGGATTAGGAACTTCAGAGGAATGGGGCTAATGGAGGAGTGAGGATGGAGAGAAAGAAAAGAGGACTAATTTTGTGTGTGCGTCAGGTTTTGACTGCTTCCCGGGGACTGAATGTCCTCGCAAGGACAGTTAAAACTGAAATCAGCTACACCAGCACTTTACACAACCGCTTTAATAACCATACTAAATAATGTCCTAAAATTGCACAAAGGTTTCTATGATGTTTAGTTTAAGATAGAAAATGTCATTAGCTTAACATTGAAGAACAGGAGAAACTTCAACACAGAGAAACAACAAGCATGGGAGGCCTAAGAAATCAAGTCATGCACTGTAGGAATGGTTGTATTTACATTATATTACCAGAGGAAAAACATGGGGCTCTGTCAATAAAGAATCTTGTCAGAAGCAAATGTTATTGATCATTATAAGTTGCATGCTGTGAATGCTGACTTGCCAATTTATTTTGCACATATTTTTGTAGTGTTGATGAAAAATAGCAGTAAATCCCAGTAGAAAACACTAATCACTTAGCTGTTTGGCTTGCGAAAACAAACTACATGCAGCGGGAAATATTGCAGCAGAATTTTTTTTGTAAGATAATAGTATTTTTGGAAGTTGTTATACTTGCTTTTCATTTTATTTAAAAATACGTTTTTTTCTTGACCCAATTTTCTTCAGTGTACACATAAAGCTTCAGGTATACACTTAACACACATAGTATACACATATATTAGCCGTTGTGGAACAGTAAAATTATACTAAATTACCCAATATCTCTATTGCATTACATAATATTGTGATTATATGATGGAAAAACGGAAAGGAAAAAAATGGCTTGCTGAAAATGGTAATTCATGCATCTGTATGTGGATCTTCTGTTTACACATAATTATGGAGTGTCAAAACTGGCAGTTAATAATAAGGGTAATTAACAGATGCTAAGATATATAGCAGGCAGGCAGACATTAAAAAGACTAACTGCTGTAGCTATTGCCTGAATACAAAGATTTTTCTTCTGTGGTACCATAACAGTTTCCTATCTGTACGCACAAAGACACATCACAAAAGCCTGCTTCAAAGATACCAAACCTGAAATATTAAACATAAAACTGATAAATGGCTCATATTCAAATTCTATAGCAGTTTGTCTAAAAAATAGAACAAATGAATGAACAAGCAAACTTCCTAAAGGCTTTTGGTCAAAATCCTTTTTGAAAACTGATGCTTTTATTCAACAAGAATTGTATTAAATTGCATTAAATTGGTCAACAATTCTACACTTCAAAACTATTAGTATTATTTCAGTTAATTAATATTCAAAAATTAATTTTGGTTAATTTATTTTGTGAACTGCAAAATTATTGCAATAATAATATGCCAAAGTAATACATTTAAATACTGATTTTTATTCTGAATATCACAGAAGATATGTTTAATATATATATATATATCTGTTTCTTAGACAGAAAAAAAATGTTGTTGCACTAATGCTAAAGACAATTTCGCCTCCAGAAATCTCATGCAACAACACTTGCCAGATGTTAAATTCTGAACAGACGCATGCTTGCAATAATGACAAGCATAAAGATGTTTTCATCCTGCTTCCAAAGCATTTCGACAGTAACATCACTCGTGGCACCCAATGAGATCAAGTGCTCAGGGATGAAAAGCAATTAGACAATAAATGAGAATGTGGTAGAATGCAGTCGCTCAAAATGATTATTCTCTGAGCATCAGGGAGCTCCGTTGAGTGTCTATGATCCTGAACTAATAGAGGTTATGGACACGTAGGGCTTTACGCAGCGCAAAGTGTATAAAGGTGTCTTCTCCCCAGTGTCTTGCCTGCTGAATTTAGTGTCAGTGGATGGATTGTAGGGCCTGTTGCTTTGGCCAGGAGATCCCTGAACCAATAAGACAGCAACTTTACAAAGCCCCATGAGATTGCATCGCCACCCGCCACAGCATTAGCATGCCGACTTCTAGTGATGGTGGTGGTGGGGGACTGATGTAATTGAAAAGTGTGGAGCAGACTGCAGATCTAGTCATGCAGTCTCTGCTCTCCGAGGTAATTGCTACCAAGACACCTTGCAAATACCTGCGAAAATACAGTTCTGTTACAAAATCTAAACGCTCTGGATGCTGTTCCAAAAGGTTGGTTACATATTTTTAGCCAACCTGGTCTGATAAAAATATGTACCTCTGTGCACTTTTTGTGCAACATGATTTTTTAAATGCCTTACTGCATGTTTTGCCAGTTTCAAAGAGAAATGTCCACTGAGTGGCGCGAAAACACCGGTTCAATTTGTGATCCCTGGAACATTTATTTCGTTTTTATTACATTAATATTCAAGGACTTTCGTTAAACGTTAATGCTCTATCATGTTGGAAATAAGCCCTCCACCAACCCTAAACCTACCCAATAGTGTTAACAAATGAAAAAATTATATAACGACATTTGTTAATGCAACCATGCCATTTTCACTTCCTTTTACACAGATTGGAACTGTTTTGTCGATCCGTAGTTACACAGGATTCAAACTGGAGCTCCCAGCCTCTTAAGTACATCTAATCCCTGAGCTACCAAACAAACCTACTGTCTATGAAAACCCATGAAGCTTAATATGTGTAATGCTAACATACAAAAGCAGGAGCTTTCATATCTCCCAGCAAATTAATAATGTTTTGAAGTCATAACATGATATATTGCGAAAATTACTCTTTATTAACCCTTTCACAAGTGAGTTTAAAATATTCTAGCTGAGCCCCCAGAGTGAGTTTTTTTTAGGCGACCATTAATTTAGAATGTTAATCTTTATTGTTTCTATGGCGACACGTCATACTTGTCATGTGACGCACGGCAGTTGCAATAGCGCTGTGTGACACATGGATCTTTTTAATTTCTTTTTCCTTATTTTTATTATTAATATTTACAAACTGACTATATTATGAAATATTTTATATTCTGATTTTGAAGTATGTGCAAGTAAACTACTATAGTTTAAACACTTTTACAATGACTGTGTTAGTTGATCTATTCTGGGTGATGGGCGCCGCTATGTTAGTTCGCGCTGAATCTGAGTTGTGATTTTCAACACGTAAGTTCATCCTCTCTTCCCGAAACATGGTAAAGTAAGCCTCCGGTAAACAGGGAGACTGATCTGGCTCTGCGCCAGCAAAAGCGCGAGAGCAGATTTGAATTCAGCAGTTGATGACGTACTGCACTGAACGTTCTAATCACACCGCTGTGATCGTACACTCCAGGGACCAGCCAAGCCAGATCAAACCGGAGTGATCGCACACGCGAAAGGGTTAATCAAGACAAAATTTGTGCGAAAAGGAATAAAAGGTGTCAGAGCTTTACTGCCTCTAGTGTTCATTTCTTTTGGAAACTGAAATGATATGTACTTATCGGTGCGTATTTTTTTTATCGCTAAAAAGTGCAGCATGGTATATTTATTCCATGAGACCGGGTTTAACACTGAACCGTTACGCACATGCATAAGCACTAAAGCTGTACAACTACACACACACACACTACACGGCTGTGTGTCACAAATCTATCATTTAAAAGAGGCTGACCTTCATTTTGTGTGTCCGCGACTCCTCTGATCTGTTGGTCAGAGGGCATGATGGGAAATGGGAATCTCTGGTCTCCATGCCTGCAATCTTAATGTTGCTGTAGGCAGCACCCATCAGCCTAGACTGACACACACCTACAGTACAGCCTGAGTGAAAGCACCCCACGCCTCCAGCTCCCTCTGCTATTAATTATCCTGAGCTGGCGACAGCGTGCCACCGGCCAGCCGACAGCACACTGGACAAACATGATCTATTCATCGGGCTAAAATGACACCTCCAAAAGGACAGAGCGAAACTGCATTCAAATGCAACCTCATGTTTTACTGTAAAGAGCGGGAGATTGTGTAATTCGAGCAGGAAATTGGGTTTGATAAACAAATAATGTAGGGAATTGTTGATGCATGGGCAGAACCAATAGTAGTATTCAATATAACAATTAGTTCTAGGTCTTGAGTTTGATTGGTTCAGCAGCATCCCAAAAGTGCTAATATACAGCACTGGGACTTACTGAATAATGACACATATTAAAGGACATGCTAGTTAATGTACAATACATAAAACGAATTAATTAATTAATGGTATTGTTTCAAATGCTAAAGTGAAATTAGGCATAACATTATAATGTATTTTAAATTGCGTTTTTTAATATTTGCTGAAAATGACATCTAACAATGCTTTTCATTTAATACTCTTAACTTAAAGATACATGCCAATTGATTCACAGACAGCAGCATACGTGTATAAATAAATGCATATATAAATGCAAAAACAAAAAACATGAAAATTAATTTCCCAATTTCCAAAATAGACTCTAAACTATTGAAACGCATATTAACCAACCAATAACCCAACAGCTGTATAAATAAATCTAATTCTGATTGATTCTTGATTGATTGATTAATCAATAAATTACTGTAAATCTATTGTATGCTATAAGTGAACGTAGGTATCCTATTATTTTGCCCAGAAATAAAAATGTATATTTATTTTGAGATTTGCTAAAGATTTTCTTTTAAAAGATTTATGTAAAATCTGATGCGCTTTCAACAGAAAAAAAACACCCTAGGCATTATGGCATCGATTTCTGCACAAGCAAATACCATTCAGATTTTCTTCATAAAACTCTTCAGGCTTCAGAGAAATTATCCCATCTCACAGATTTATGAGACAGCTGTGGGCCATATATCTTCACATCAGTAGGTTTCATTTAAAATGATAAAGCAATCTGTACCTTGTACGCACTACAGAGGCAGCAGCACATGTAGAGGAGGCCATTAAAATGCACAGGAATCAGGCTGGTCAGTTCAGCTGTCGTTGACAAATAGCTTTCCACATGCCTATTCCTTGCTTTTGTGTCGGCTAAAGCATCCATGCACAGATCCATTACAGAGAGACCTGAATATGTATGCACGAAGGCTTCGTCTTCCTTTCATCATCGTAGGGTAACAAGCAAAGCTCTGAATCACACACACACACGCGCACACACACACAACATAAAAAAGACCTTATGAGCTGCCTTTTTAGTTTGGATAAAAAAGCAAGCCTTTCAGTTCAAAGAGACATTCAAATGTCCTCTAGTGGTCAACATCATCCTTCAGAAACACAATTAATCACCATATTCATTTCATTTGGTGTTTTTCAGTTTCTAATATCACTACAGGCCTCTTTAAAACAGTCTGTGAGGTTCAGGCGCCATAAACAAGCTCCCTGAAGACATACAGCTCATCAAGGAACAGAGGGGGAAAAAAACACCATTTCCTGGTTGTTGATGACGCACTTATGTATACTTATACTGTACTTCAACATGCGCAGATTGTAAAGGTCATCTAAAGTTAGGCAGACATGCAAAGAGGACAAATATTCAACCTAAGCGAGCCACCGAAATCACCATCATTTTAATAATAAATGTGTTTTCCAAAGCACTGAGAAAGAAAGACATTGATGGACTTGCAGACGTGCAGTAGTTCTGCTAAAGGACATTTTAACGGATAATTGCTGATGTTCTTTCTGTTTCTCTCTTGCCTTGCCCTCAACTGACTGCTGCGATTTTCAGAAGCAGAATTGTGATGTTTAAGAGAAGCAACTAAGGAAGGAGAGCACGATCAGATGACTGATAGAGTGAAGGGTTCAATCGATAAACACTGGAGTAAGGGTGCAACACTGTTTGCACAGAAGCCAGATGGAGAAAGCTGTTGAAACCTCATATGGGCTGAAATCATGTTCCGGGCCACCAGGGACACATCGTTTTTATCTGTGAGGGCGGAGGGGGGCTGGTGAGGGCTCAGGCTTTCCTGGCATACTTCGCCCATTACCGACTCACAGAGGAAGCCGTCTGCCAAGACCTTAAACGCTCCAATACATCTCAGCGATATGCGTGCGGAGATGTGTTCAGCATTTAATTCGAGTATTAATCAATCCCTTTCATCAACAGATGAATGAGTCTTTGGGTGTCATGGACAAGCAATGGCAGAAAAATACCAACAGCTGGTTTCCACGTGAGGTGTATTTCAATGAAATTACAGCATACTTTTATATTAAGTGAGAACGCTTGACTGAACACTGTCTTGTTTCATTGTTTCATGCTTTGTTGTAACTTCAATCGCTCTGTGTTTGCCGCAGCAAAAGGTGGAAATCAACTCGATGTGGGTCAGTAAGCGAGGAAAAGAAAAAGAAAAAGAAAAGTATTTGTACCAAAACTTAAAGTTTCACATTTATCAGAAAAAGTGATTTTCAATTAGCTGTCAAAGACAAAAGAAACATGCTTTTTGACGTTCTTGAAAATTCCTTAGGTCAAAAATACATTATTCAATTAATATAGAAAGCACAAATCAGATTATGTGATCTTGGGAAAATCTGATGAGATGTGAGCAATTGTATCAGGGATTAAAAATGGCTTAAGGAGAAGAAACAAATGCTGAATGCAAATGTTATTTTAGCAGAATATAACAGGACACACAAATTAGCTAATGTTATTATTTTGCTCTAATAATTTTTTATTAAAGCATTTTTTAAATAAAATTTTGAATAAGGTAACTTGAAAATGACTTTCCCATTTGAAATCAAATGATGGTTTATGATCAAAAGTACAGTAAAAGCATCAATATTGTGAAATATTGAAACAACCTAAAAAAATGTCCATAATGTTTATTTGATAACATTTGCAGTGATTACTGCAGTCTTCAGTGTCACATGATCTTTTAGGATTACACTAGTATACTGATTTGCAACACAAAACATTTCTCACTATCACCTATCCTAAAAACAGCTGTGCTGTTTGCTATTTTGTTGGAAGCTATAACACATTTATTTTCAGGATTCTTCAAAGAATTTATGTTTTAAAAGATAGAAATCTTTTGTGACATTATTAATGTCTTCACTATCACTTTAGATCAGTGTAAATGCATTCATGCTAAAAAATGTTTTAAAAAATTAAAAAACTACTTTATTTTTAAAAAAAGGAATATTTACCATTCATTAATTTGACTCTAAACCAAATCTTGAAACTGCGAGGAGATAACTGAGATTAATGAGATCTTAATGAATTTTCTTTTATACATATTCTATTCTATAAACTCTACACTGTAAGCATGTTACACGGCACAATCCAATTAAACTAGACCGTTCTCCGTATAATCACCTACAATCAATCAATGAGGCATCCTACAATCCTCAAATCACACTATAGCATTGTAGACAACTTCGTTGAGTATAACAGAAGCGCTCTAGTTTTATACTGACGCTGACTCTCAGACTTGACGGGGTGTTAGAGTGATTCACAACCAGTCTCCTAGCCTCTGCACAGTCAGGCCCTGAGCTCTCCATCTTATTTATATGAATGATTCAAGTCTGCGAATATGCATCAGTCCACACCTGCCATTACTCTGCCTGATTGTCACACCTGAGACGCCTCTAGAAACGACTTCAAAAACACAGCGAGCAGCAATGTGCATGAGCACAGTTTCTCATTTTCAGCTTTAATTCACCACAACTGAAAACAAACGGCGTGAGAGAATGTACATCCACTAACTCTAAGAGACAGGAGAGCTCAGCTGGGCTTGGTTAATCACAGTTAGAGATGACTCTCAAGAGGGGAGGTATGTCTACGTACTGGTTGGCTGAAAGTCGTTCAGCTAGAGACGATGATCAAACGTCTGATGGCTGACGCTGATTAAGGCGAAAATTCTTCTGCAGAACAGCGCTCTTCCTCCACACGGCATCAAGAGTATAAATGAAATATAAGATACACATATATTACTTATGCAGTATATGTGGACCAATTGAATCTATTTTCAGTGACGAGTTTTATTTATCTATTCATCAGAAAAGTAGACGGTGTGAAAAAGATGACTATTGATTTCAGTGCACATTTGTTGTATAAGTGCATCAAACTTGCATTATTCGACCACAAAATACATTCGAAGGTAAAAAAAATTTTTTATAAAAATTCTGAAGTTTGCAGCATCTCCTGTATTTTCTACAGAGAATCTAACTGACTCAAAACTCCCATTCAAAAGCAACACAAAACAGACATGTGGGCCGCACACAGCCGTCACCTTGTCTAAATAACACAAAGCATTTTCTGATATTTTGATCAAACTTTCAAGTATTGTACTCATGAGAAAATGGGGCAAAAGCAATGCAGGTAACAGATTGTGAGGCTTTCATCTGAATTCCTAAATGAAGTATGAATACTACTTTATCATCCTTTTCTTAAAGTAGGGCAGGTAAGCGTCAGTGAGTCATGGAAGTTCAAAGACATACTTCAACATCCAACTCCTGGGACGGAAATATCGCTGCGAAACAACAGCCCACAATATATTTGCTGATTGGTGAAATTTTGTAGATATTCCACATATTCAGCGTTAATGCCCCATGCATTGATAGCAACAACTACTGACAAGCACAGTCAGCTTTAAAAAACCATGCATTAGACATACACCTTTCCACATTATTGTCTGCTTCACACATAATGGAATTGATTAGACTAAGCACACCCCCCTCGAACAAAAAGATTTGGGGTTGGGACCCTGCTTTGTGTGAGAGCCGGCAGGCGTTTATTACAACCAGGAGAAATATAAAACATGCTGAACGCTGAGAAAGCCAAAAAAAAAATTAATATCCACAGCTGTCATTTTACCCTGGGGTTCGCTGCATCTAAACCCTGATTTACCTGCCCATAATCCGGACCACCTGAACCGGCATGTTTGGGGGACCACACAAAGTGACTCCATTAATTTGGAGTCCTCCTTTATTTATAAATCATGCACTCTCTGATCTCAGAGCTGCCGCTGTGACTCTCTCCTCTCGTCTCACATCAAAGTTTGCGTAAAATCATCTCTGAGCCACGGCACTTACATAAGAACCTCCTCAGTTTCCGTGAGTGCCCCTCTATCAGGAGAAACTCCCATCTAACTCCCACAAAATAGCAAATCAGACACACTTTAATGACCATTCAGGCATCCTTTGCTAATCTACAGGCAGAGATGTAACATGCAAGCCTTACCTAGCTGATGCTTCCAGCTGACAGCCTGTGAAAGCGAGCGGGAGCGTTAGAACGAGAGAGAGAGAGAGGAGATAGCAACTGCCGATGTGACAGCGCACAGCTCATTGCGCTCTTTTCACTGAGGGTGCTTGAGCTTGCGGAGGTGGTCCCTCTCACTCCTGTGACATCTGCTTCTCTCTTTAAACTCATTGGCTAAGAGGGATGATTCCTATTTAGCCAGCCCTGCTCCCCTCAAGTAACCCCCTCCCCTTCCAAACAATCGCTCTCTCTCTTTCTCTGCACGCTCGCACGCATCTTTTCTTTCCCCTTCATGTTCTTTTCCTCATTTTCATCTCAATCCTGTGTGCTCGCTGCCGTCAGAAGCCATGGCACACGCTCGGTAGCCCTTTATTGAAGTGCAGCACTATTGTTTTGGTCCCTTTTCACTGCTTGTCTGCATCCATAAGTGTCTTTTCGCTGTCACACTCTCTTTTCATGCTTCTAGACAGTTCTTCCATAATGCCTTGAGATGCTTTCAACACTGACTTTCGAACGGAGGTTTGTCTTCTTCATTTTTGATTGGTAAGGAATAAGCGCTGCCTTTTCACAATGTGGAAATCCACATCAATGTGGATTTATTCGTTCCAAAATTAGTTCACTGGAAGCATCTTTTTAAGGTGTTTTTGTTTAAGCACTACCGTATTTGTCTCTACTTAAATTGTAAATGAATAACACTTACAGGAATATCGAAGTAGCAAGTTCACAAGGGTGATATTTTCATGTAAGGTATATTTATTTTTAAAGGAACTGACTGCACAAAAGATTTTTCGATGAGTAACACTGCTGTCCATTAGCTCCACAGGACATGCATTAAATTCACTGTACATTAGACGTGCATTAAGCTATGAACTTTATACACCACTGAGAAGCATTTTCAGTTGCTGTGTATAGTGTGATTAATTATGACTTAATACATTAAAAATTAACTGTGGTATTACCAGGGCTGGGGAAAAATAATGTGTTAATTTCATCATTTTTTATACTTGCTGTAAGTAGGAATTTTTGCAATACTGATGTTGTATCAAGAAGATCGATCTTCACAAACGAATATTAATACCAAATGCTCCTTGCTTGAATTAACTGATAATAAACGATAAATAAAATATGTCATTTGCAGTTTATGCCTGGAAATTCAAAATACAGTCTACATTCATAGGACAACTTAGTAAAAATATGGCATTTTACAGACATTTAAAATATATAGCATTGAAAATCCTGCCTTTATGTTGTTACCACATGCATTTGGAGGTGCGATGTGAAATTATTAGGAAAATTAGGAATATGATTATGTCCACCAATAATAGATTTTATTGACTTTTAAACTGAAGTGACTTGTCGAGAAGTCTAACCTGTCCAAAAACCATGTAAGCAATTCATAAACAAATTATTCAATTACTTATTTATTAGTTAAACTTTTGTTAGCAAATATAGCACAAAAAAACACTGAATTTGCAACATTAAAATACAATTGCTCATTATTATTTTTCATTGAGAATACAGTTCATGTATAAAACCTGAAATGTTACAAATGTACACATTGCAATCTTTAATAAATGCTGTAAAAATAATGTTAATCATAGAGCAGAATACCAAATGCATTAACATAACATTTAACCTTTGGTAAAGCGTTACCAAATAGGTAAATAGACTGAGAGAAATTGAAAGCTATCAAATGAATTTAGAATTTTTGAATGTCTAGTTTGATTGGGTTTTAGTTTGCCCCAAATATATACTCAAATATCCGATAGTGCAACTCACCATCCACTTATTCTAACATCTTTTTCTTATCACCAAAATGGACAAATCATGACAGAATGATCATTTTTGGAGTCATCAGTTATTGTCTGAGCCATAAAAAGAGACTGGACGCATAAAAAAAATGTGAAGGCAGCATTGGCATCACAAGCAAGGGCTTCCAACATAATTTGAAAATTTCCTCCTCCAAAAATAACTTCAATACATTTTACTAAATTTCCTGGAAGGCTGAGTGGAACAAAAGCCAGCCAAAAGAACACTAAAGCTACTACAGTAAATATAGCAGCGCACCAGCGGAGAATAATTCACAATGACTCTAAAAAGCTCCCTAACACACAAACACTACATGCATTAATGACCTCTAAAGGAAATCGCCATATTTTGGCCAATTTAGAAAGAGCAACTGAAAGAGGGAAAGAGATCAGAAGAGAAAGCATTTGACGTCTGTTTGTGGAAAAAAATGCCTTTGGTTTACCCATGATGCATCAGCTCTGGAAAAAGAAAATCATGTCATACATTACAGCAGAATTGGTTTCCAGTTCAGACAGTTTGCAAACAACAACTGCTATGAGTCATAAGATGCTCTTTGATCTGCCCATTGTTTCTCGTTTGGTGGGTAACGCGGTAATTGGCAAGGTTTGTGATAACTCCCTTGAACCCCTGTCACTGTTGTTTGATAACCATCTGCTCTTTCAGCCTTTTTTGCCAAAGAAAAATATGCTGTGCTATAATTGGAATCTTCTCCCATGCCTTAGGAGGCTTCAACTTGCCATTTGCAAGTAGGACATGTCCTGGTGCCTGTTTGACAAAAGCCAAGAGATAAAACGCAGAAGCGGTCGGACGTGCTGGGTATTGCCCAGCCGTGATTTACACTCCGACTCAGCAAATTAACAAGACAGCTGAAAGAGACCACATGACACATGCTCTATCATCCATTACCAGAGTGTGTTGCTTTATGTGCAAAAAATAAACTAGGTTTTAGCACAGAAACTACAGTGACTCCTCTTAACCTCAGTACATACGTATAGTAACGAAGAGTGGAATGAACACGGCGTGATCTGGTTGAGTTACTTCCTATTAGACCCTGGTGCTTAAGAAACATTTCTTATGTTCAAAACAGTTGTGCTGCTTAATATTTGATCACTTTTTCCAGGATTCTTTTAGGAATAGAGAGTTCAAAAGAACATGATTTTTTGAAATAGAAATCTATACTGTCTCTATTTGTCAAACTGCAACCCTGCTGAATAAAAGTTTCTTTCAAAAAATAAAAAATAAAGTGTAAAAGTCTCAAATGGACTTCACATGTTCTCATGGTGCCATCAGCCAGTCATTTTAAAGCATATCTTGAAGTCATTTTTCTACAGCTCCTTAGAAATAAATCAGGTGATTGGCTAAAAAAGTTCTTTGAGCCTATGTACAGAGGCTGCAAGTCCTGAGAGATGGTCACTGAGATGAATGAGAATGCTAATGGATATAGCATACTATTATACCATGAATTCATAGATGAGAGTGCATTTTAATTGCCTGCAAATTCATGCTCTTAAAATAAATATTCCAAAACCAATATGGGTTTTACCACTTAATGCCTCATGAGAACCTCTTCTTCAAGAACTTAAAATGCTTTTATTTATAGCTTATTTTATAACTATCATTTATAGAACTGAATCTCCACTGGTGGGATTTGAATAGCTGGGTAAGTGACACAAGTGATAAGATGTTATTGTGCAACAATAAAATAGTTATGTGCATGGATAGTTATGATAAACATAAAAACAGTTTTATATCAAAATTAATGTGTGTACAAGCTTTTTAAAAGGAGAAAAGAAATTCGTTTTTCTTTAATGTGGTTTTATGGGTAAATCACACTCTTGCTAATGTTTATACATTTATTAAACTACCAAATTTCATATGTCAATCATTTATCATATTTTTGGTCCTATGCAGTTTATGGTAATATAAAGAAGTTATGACCGATTTCACTGATTGCCCATTTATTTTTGTCCAATAAACTATTTTAATAAAATGATGGGTCACCACTACAACTCCAATGTTAAACGCATAGTTCCCAAAAAAGGAAAAAAAGGCTATTATTAATTCACCCTAATCTTGTTTCAAACCTTAATACACTTTATCTTCTGCAGAACACTAAAGAAGATATTTTGAGGAATGTCATAAACCAAGCATTTTTCTTACCGCCGTCTACCACATGTACAAAAAGAAAAAAGAATGAGATATCTGAGACCATTAAAAAATATTCAGTCCCACTTTATATTACAGTAGATGACCTTTATACTATGTACTTGCATTTAAATTAATGATTTGGTACAATGCACTCATTGTACATGTTTTAACATGTTTTAACATTGTGCTTGTATTTTTTTTTTATTTCTGTGATTATGATGTGATAATTACAGTACTGTAATAAAACCCACCCATACCACAAACCTTTCTAACCATACCCATATCCCACCTCAACAGCAGCAAAAGTTTTTTGCACTACAATATGAACACAATAAGTATATTTTTTGACGCAAATATTTAAGACGCATTTAAGGCCACTTAATAAAAATTGTGTCCAACTATTCATTTGTGCTCCTCAAAAAGAAATAAAGTCATACAAGTTTACAATGACATGAGGGTGAGTAAATAACTAAGTTTTCATTTTTGGTGACCTATCACTTTAAATCTGGCTTCTGAAGTCAAACGGGTTGAGAAGCACTTCTCTAAAGAACCCAAAAAGCCACAAGAACCTACAATGAAAAAAATAAATAAAATCAAACCACTGGGAGTGCAAACTACATATGCAGATTAATGATCGACATTGTAACTGCATCCTAAAGAGTTTAATGAATGTCACTCAATAAACAGATAAAGAAGACTCTGGTGGATCACTGTCTCAATAATCATTGCGGCAGTATAGCAAAGGAGCAGATTTCACATGATATACGCTTAAATACAACTAGATTAACATCAAAAACCTGATTAAACTGACCAATCAATAAGGAGAATTAATCACACTCAATGAATCTAGTTAATGTGTAACATCAACCACAGTAATGTTCACGTCTGTGCTCACTTTATAGTCACCTCTCACTTTCTGAGGGTAAAAGCTATTGTAGAGCACAATGGCTGTTTTTCTGCAATATAGACTTACTGACTGAAGTCCCCTCTTCTCTGCAAACACTTAATAGCATCTTTTTTTCACATATCTGCGTTTTAAGCAGATGCTGCAATCCATAGACCTCCGGCTGTGCCTCATATCACTCCTTCCTTCATTTCTGAGTCATAACGACTCCCTGTGTCAGCGTTTGACACACCTACACTGAGATAAAGACGTTTAAACAGAGGACGCAAGCTGGCAAGAAAAAAAAAAGACTTCTTCATTGACACCAAACCTGAAAAGCGCTCCTTTTAAACTTGTGAAATTATTTAACATTATCATTAACATAATTAAGTTGGCCACCAACACAATAATTTATGGAAAGAAAATACACCGTGGGTGATAAACAGACTTCCGAAGTCCCTTTAATAAAACACCTGAGCTCATTTCTCTGTTTTGTCTATGATAGAAACACTCTCTGAAAAAGAATTACTGATGAATTTATTCATAAATCAGAACCAGATGGGACACTTAACAGAAGTGAAATCTTTTGTAGTCTTTGTAAGCTGGAATTTAAAAAGCACTGAAGCTCATCAAGTATCAAAATATCATCCATAAGCGATCACACCATCATTTGTACAAATTTAATGAGAATTTACAAGACTTACAGGTTTACCAAAGCAAATCAAAATCTTTCCAAACAACCCCTGGGACCAGCTTAAGTGCATGTGGCTGGGAATCACTGCTCTTGGATATTGTAAATAACCAAATGAACTGACATCTAGAAAGATTTTCTATCTTAAGAGCTAGAGAAAAGACTGAATTTTCTTTATCAAAGCCTAAGTGTATAAGCAAAACATTCTAATTAAAGAACTCTCTGCTGTGAGAGCGATAATAGCTTATCATTCATTGGGATATTAAACCACCAAGCTGTTGACTTTTGCACAGTCACTGAATACCATCAGGGAGAATTGAATTTATCTTTAATCTGTACAGAGCCTTTGAATATAAAGTCAGTGCACAGGATTCTAAATATTTTTTTTTCTTAAATTACAACGATAATGCTGCCATTCATCAGACTAATAATGCAAAACAAACATTACAAAATTAAATTTTCTTACAGAATAAGAGACAGTCAGTATAGAATTAGCTATATAATTGGGATCTATGTTTAGTCTGTAATAAACAGCCTTAAAACAGCCATTTCATATAAATCATTTACACAATCATTTAAGATTTCTTAAATAAAAAAAAAAATTTAAATAAATATGTCTGTTACGCTCACTAAATTAGCCAAAATGCACAAAAAAAATCTATATTTTTGCTCTATGAAATGTAATTTATTCCTGTGATGGCAATTACTTTAGCCTTCAGTGTGGCATAATATTTCAGAAATAATTTTAGTATGCTGATTTGGTGGTTAAGAAACATTATGATGTAATATGTTGTTTTAGGATTCTTTGATAAATAAAAAATATAATTAATAGGAAAAATAGCATTTCTTTGTTAAAAAAAATCTGTAGTTTTAGATATTTAATGCATCATAATTGTTAAAAAGAAATGTACTACCATGTACTATGTACTACCCTACCATAATTTTAAACAGTAATTTATATTATTCTTAATTTGATTACATTTTATAAGCATATCATATTATATATATATATATATATATTTTTTATTTTTTATTTTTTTTTTTTTATTATTATTTCTTTGTTCTAGTATGTTTGCAAAAGTAAGCGCACCTAAAAATACAGGTGCTACTTGCTGTGGCTTGTTGCATGCCATTATTTAACATTTGCACTTCTCAATTTCTCAGGTTTTAATTAACAATAATTTCCATACAATCTACTGTTAAGTGGCTCCTTCTGGCACAATTCACATATTTTTCCCCAATGATATTTTATGGAGGGAACCCAAGGGGTTTTATCATGGATGGGGGTGTATTTTACAGAACAAAAAGAAAGCCTAATTTAGGACCAGGGCCGAGAAAGGCAGTTACTTCTAATCAAATTATAAATGCAAGTTACAGGATACTATTTAATTTGGCTATTAATTTGCCTCATACATATGATTGAGCATCCAGTCTTATTTTATGTGACATCTCGTAATGAGACTGTAAATCATGAAAATTTCACTTGTGAGAAAAAAAGGATGCCCAACAGGCATTTAAACAAATTAATTAACAAATCTAATATAAGCAATTCAGGTCCTTGTAAACTAAACAAATCCATGAAAATGTAATTCAATGGAAATTCTCCTAAACACATTAATAGACATCAGTTGATGGTGACATAGCGACTATTAATTCCCATAGTTCCTGTAAAGTATGACAACTTCATTAATTCATCAGCGGCTTCCTCACATAGTGGTGGCAAAACATTGTTTTATCCAACACAGTCTCATTAAATCATAACCCTTGGTCTTTTGCTAACCTTGAATTATTAGATGCGGCTCTCAAAGTACCATTAATTAGCCTCTGAGAAAACAGCGAGTGGGATTTTGTGTGATTTTAGCACCTGCACGCAAACCAAGCACTTAACGGCACTCTCTCAGAGCAGAGAAAGCGAAGGGCGGAGGGGTGAGGAGAGGGGTAGGAAATAAGACATCATCAGTATTTGGCGAATGTAAACCTGACTCCACAGAGAGTTGTATTCAAACACATTTCACTGCTGTTTACATGTGTCATACGCTTAGTTTTCAGCTGGCCTACTTTTTCCACATTGACGCTTGTAATCGCCGCCTCTTTCTCATCCACCACGTTTCTACAGCTGCAATGATGGAGTGACAACGAGCGTTGATTAAAGGAGTTCATCCTTGTACTCAAATCTGAACATTCATGACAAAATTTAACTTCTATATGCAGACAACGAATAGTAATTTTTAAATTTTGAATTATTAAAATGGAGAACAGATATGCCAGGGCTAACAAATGCCTTAAGGCTAAAGCAAATGTTTACCTGGTTCACTCCATAATGCCTGAAATATGATACATTTGTATTAAATGATGCACGTCATAAATACCACATCACTGGCTGCATATAACGATATCAACACCTGGGTCTGTATTTAAAGATGTAACAAAAATAACAACTTCATTCTTCAGCCTCCCGTTATGAAGAGTACCATGACAAATGTGTTGATTACATGCAGAGGTAGTCTTGATAACGGTGGAAGATGTGATTTAGAGGAGAAGAATGGAATGGTTTAGAAGAGTTGATTGCTGTTATTTTTGTTTTCTTTGCACACAAAAAGTATTTGTAATATTCGTAATATTATACGGCTGAACCACTGATGTCACATGGACTGTCTTATCAATGACCTTGCTAAAATATTTCATTGGGCTGATGTAAAATAAACAATAAATTAAGATGTTTTATGCATTCAAATAACTAGACATGCTTAAACAGAATTGGTAACAATAAAACATAATGTAAGAAAAATAAAACATTTTATAGGGCCCTAAACATGTAACGTCTACTCAACTTTTAATAAATTGATGTTAAATTACATTAAGTTTCAAAATTTGAAAATAAATGAAATAAACTAATACATAAAAAAATTGGAGAAAAATTGAACTCAATTCATAGCGCCCTAGGTTTGAGATGACATGGGGGTTGAGTAATCAATGACAGAATTTTATTTTTTTTGGGTGAACTATCCCTTTAACTACAATTTTCCGTACTAATAATTCACCAAATCAAGTATTAGATTGCCTCTGTGATCACCATCTAAGAGCAGTATGAACTAATTGCTGATACAGATTGGTTTAACATTGATTTAATGCTGGTCTAGCTATTTTGTTCACCGTCAAATCTTGCATCCGGAGCTGGGGACCAATATCCAAAACACATAAATATGACAAAAAGTACCAGTTAATCAATGTTTCATGACAATAGCTCAAAGACAACTGAGGGTCACAAATGCGCACGTGCAGGAACATAGGAAACTATGGGGGAAAATGTGTGCAATTAAATAAATACTTAAATAATTATTTGATTAATTATTTAATAAAAAAAATTATTAGACAGTAATAATTATAATTTAATTATTTATTAATTTGATGTATGCGATTGTGTATGTATGTGCACATATAAGAACATGTTACACCAACTAATTTCATACAGTCAAATTATAAAATAAGTTCCTGAACTTCACTCAGTCTTTGTGCCAGTCACTGAGAATGCAGAATGGTTGAAAAATTGCACAAATTCACAAGGTGGCTCTGTCGAGCACAACAAAGGGAGAGATATCCAAAAAGTCTTCATGTGGATGCTGACAGATCATAAGGGGAATAATGAAAACACCATGGAGGAGAGACAGTGAGTAATTACTGACCCGGTGCAGTTCTCCATTACAGCTCAGCTTCAGGGAAACTTGTTCAGATATGCTTCACTTATTTACATTTAGACAATCCTTTGCATCCTGCACGGCACTCCCCGGTGGACAAGGTTAAAATCACCTTGTCTTCACTGGAGGTGCTTGATGAAGGTAGAAAAACGGGTCATCTTGGTTTACAAGATGGTCACTAACATACCATCACCTGTGTAGACCGAGGTCACTGGGTGCTTGTTTTAGTAGAACACCCTTGAATACCGACTGTAATTTGACTACAGAGTCATTAATCAGAAGGTGGTGCAAGCAGACATATTGAGTATGGGCTTAAAGGTAGATGAAGTGCTTTTCTTGAAGGTCTATCTAAAAAAAGACTGCTTTATTTTACGGATGGAGTGACAAAAAAAAAAAAAGAAAATTACTGAGGTAAAAGATCAAATTCAAACCACAGCTTTTTACTCGCAGACTTGCACCATTTTAATACAGTTTTCTTCCTAGCACACGTTAAACAATTGATTCTGTTAGAAAACAGACGTGCGAATGATCAGCAGCAGTACTACAGTCCATGCGTCTTCCGAGAAATATCTATTGCATTTTTCAAGAAACACATTTCTATACATCACCAGTTCATGAACTCAACACAGACCTGAACACATTTATCAGCTCTCTGGTGTTCCACATAAGAATAAGAACCAAATAAATGACGATGAATACGTTCACCTCAGTAAACGTATCTCTTTGTCTCATAAAGTTTTAAGAATGTTTCTCATTAAACTGCAGTTTAATGATAAACAAAGGAGTTTTATAGTCTCTCCAGGAAATTTGACTATTCCATACGCGCACAAAAAAATTATTTTCGCGAATGTTTGTTGGATGATTACAACACAGAGTAACTGTGGGTTACGGCAGAGCCGGAGCGAAACACACAAGACAGATGGGCTCTATTGTTTGATTGTTTTGAAGTGTCGTTGAAGAGACTGAATTGTCTTAGAAAACTTGATGACAAACCTCTCTCTGCTCTCATCAGAAAACCATCTCTCCTTTATTTTTTTTCTCCCTCGCTCTCACTGAATGCACACTTGAGGAGAAAGCTAACATTTACTAGAAAGCTAGTGAAACAGACTTAGTTTGATCACTGAAATGGAGGGAAAAAACTTTTTGAATAAATAATAACAATAATAAAACACTGACTTCTAAACTGGCTTTTACTGTTGACTTCTATTTTTTCAGGTCTTATTACTTTCTTTTGCCACAATAAATAAACGCCTTATTTTCCTAGTGTGCATACATTTAGATTATCTCCACAGAGGGTAATTTACAGCAAATATTGATGCATGTAACTAATTAGAGTAAATAACTGTAGTATTATATTATTAATTAACTACAATGCAGCTTCTAGATTGTGCACCATCATGTAAGTCAGTGTTTGTTGATGCAACAGCACATTTTTTTGCCTTCAACTCATAACTAGATATTAAATAAAATACAATTAGCTTTAAACATCCTAATTCCAAGAAAAGAAGGCATTTATTCTGCACAGTTATGATGATGAAAGCTCCTGCAAAGACACATCCACAGGATATGGAGCTTCAGGAGCATAGGTGCTCAAATTCACAACCCGCTCTTTCAAAAAAAATAATAAACAATTCCCCTGTTGCATCATTTCGAGTGTATCTGAGGATCTTGGACCTAGTGCAACGTTTAAATCAAGTTTCATTTCATTTAATTTCGAGCTGAGCAACATGAGTTGTGGCATTAAGTCAAATCACATGTCGACTTAACATAGTTAAGTCTATGTTTCATTTTCTATTTGTCTTCGATTTAGATGATGGTATTATTGGAATGATTTTAAGGATTCATCTCCTCTAGGTTTCACGGCATTAGCATTTTCATAGCTTTGCTTTGAAATCGATCTCTTAGATTCAGCAGAGAATGAAACCTGCCCTGAAAGAGAGAAGGCAAGATACTTCAAATGCAACAAAGCCTCATTCAGCCCAATATTTTCAAGACTTTAACTAGCGTAGAATGAGTTTTAAAAGAGAAGAAAGAACTTTGCACCTTTCATCCAAATATATCTGACCAAATCACATCGCTGAACTGTTTTCATTATGGGGACTGAATAAAAAAATAGACATTTAAAGCAAACACTGTCAAGGATACGTCCTGTTCAATATTCCTTTGATTTAAATATATTCTATTTCACCAAAGTGCTTTTCGCAGATGTGTTTGCTAGGTGTGCCACAGGCATGGATACTTCAAGATGGCAGTAATCACGGGGCTGGATCTTTTTCTGTCATTCACATGTCTTTTGTGTAAGGGTCATCTTCAGGACATCAGAGTCCCCTGCAATCAAGTTGTAGACTTTTTCTTCCAGAGGTCCAGATGGATTGTGAAGATAGCAATAGCAATGAGGTCCACCGTTTGTTAAACACCTTAAGTGGGTCAGCAGGAGTGTAATATGGGGCAGGCTTTTACAGATCTGTGTGTGGGTGGTACGATAGAGCCCTGCAAATCCCTGTGAGCACACTTAAAACAAAGTATATGTAGAATCATACATTGAACACATTAGGACTACAGCACACACATACAACATGAAACATCTACATAGAAAAACCTCGCTTATACTAGCCAAAGGTGGTTTGCTTGTCTCCCAGTCTGTCTAGTTTGTCTTCTTAATATCCCAGTCTGATCAAGCTGCTGTTCATCTGGTGGGCCCACTGAGAAGGGGGTGGTTTAAAGGGTCACTTCACCCCAAAATGAAAGATTTTGTCATTAATCGCTTACCCCCATGTCATAGCAAAGCCTTACGTGCTTCTATGTGTATTTACACTTTGACGGAAAAACACATCTTGAAAGGTAAAGAGCTATATTTCTGCTGCATCAATGTGTGACAGCAGGACAGTGTGTTCCACTCACAGCATTCACACTAGCCTTGCCAAACTTTATATACCCAAGCAGCACACACTGCTTGAACTCACTGACAATTTAAGAGTGAATAATAAGCAGGCATGAATGAGAAAATAAGGCTTAATGTTAAAATTAGGTACTTGAGGGCAATCGCACCTGAAGCACGCGCATGGAAAGCTGTCTTTATCACAGACAGCTTGCGATTGTGAATTCTCACAAGTTATTATGCTCCAGTGGACAAATGCGCACACAATTAAGTTAAAATGCTTGTCTCATGACTTATGTAAACATAAACAGCTGTGAGAAAGAAAATGAATATTGGATGGGTGTAGCTTTTAATTTAAGTGACTCATTTTTGTCCTATTGCCTGTATCTATGTCAATCCAACAACAAAAGAAAATGACTAAATCACTCAATGATCTTGATCAACTTCAGCAGCTTTAATAAGGATCAATGCATATTTAATTCACAGAGTTTAGACTATATTTTGGCATTGCTGTAAAGACCTACTTTACTCAAAACACTGTTTTTTTAATTTATGTCTGCTTTGCTGTATTTGACCTCAAAGTATGTTGCTAGAAGATAAAATATCAAAATATTACTATATCATGATATAAACTGCAATAAAATCTTGTTCATGTCTTGTTTCTAGCTTGTCTTGTGCCCTAAAATATAAGTCAAGAGATATTTTGTGTAATGAACGGGGCTATCCTGGCTTCTGCGACTATAAAGCTTATAGGAGCTTAGTCTGGCCAAGCTACCTTTACTACCCGCCTTCTGGGAGGCGGGCTTAACTTGCGTCTCTCATTGGTTCCCACTTTTTTGGGAACGAAAATGCTCTAAAACGGCAGCTTTGCCAGACTAAATAAAATAAAATGTAGCGTCACAGGAAGTATGGGCGGGCCCATCCTAGAATGGGGCAACTGAAGTCAACAATAACTGTCTCATTTGGCTTTATCATCTTAGCTAACCAATGTTGCAAAGATCTATATTCACCTTTACGCTCTGCAGTTACTCAACACAGTCCTGTGTAGTGGCATGGTCAAGGGGGATAAAATGTATAAAAAGGACAGGCACACACTCCTCGAGTGAAATATTAGTTTTTTATTATTACTATTAATAGATTAAATAACTATAAGTCCAATGGGGATCACACATGTTTTAGTCATGGTGTCTGTTCAGTAGTAGGTTTACTATATATTTTAGTCAGGTAAGCCATATCAAAGTCAAGATGTTGGTATTGTGACAACACTAACATGTATAACTTGTATCTAATAATTGTTACATTAATTGATTATCAGAATATTTTTTTTGTTCCAGCCAGATCATAATTGTCATTTACTCAAGCAGGGGTCCAGGGAATACTAGGAAACCTCAGCATGTTCATGCTGTCTTTCCGTTATATATCATTACGGACTATGGCTAGTTAAAATTGGCTAAGACCAGGTATAAGCAGAGGGCTTTTTCCAGCAGTAGTGGCATGGCTTCTATAGCATTAGTGTTCATAAATGGACCTTTTAGAACAATACCTGATATTATGGTATACAACCAAATATAAATATATGAAAAACTATTAATATTTATCAATCTTTGAGTTGAGTCTAAGGCTCATTGTTTTCCACACCTCTCTGCAATTCATAACTGCATAAAAACCAATAGTTCAATAGGTTGTGCAGGGGTGAGCCTATTCAGCGCCACAGCTCAATGCGTTTCACAACCAAATAAAAGTGTACTTGATAAAAATAGTGAAATATATCCCAGCACCAGAGCTTTAATAATGTAGACTTATTAAATCCCAGCGTCCTATGCAGCGAAACAGATGAAAGCGAGATTCTACATTGTGTCACTCACAGCAATTTTTCCAGGAATGTGAGAGGGTCCGAGACGGCGCTGTAAATCTGACATTTTACTCTCCATTTCTCTCTTTGAGTGCAGAAAGGAATCCTGACTTGATTGCTTTCATGTAAAAAAATGTTCAATGAGCAATTTAGTTATATTGTGTTTTTCTTCACACCAGCTCCTGTGCAGTCTAGTGAACATCAGTCTCTCACAGACTAATTAAGGAAATGATACATGACAAATGCATGAACTTGAAATCCATCTAATTGCATGTCATTTTAATTCTAGGATTTCCAGAGAGAATGAGAGAGAGAAAAATGAGCTTGGTCTTGTAAATTAAAATAACACATCATTTTATACCCCAAGTGAGGCACGGGTGTGTTCATCTCACACTGAAAGAGCAAATATATTTCCTTCCCTTCACATCGAGCAGGGAGAAATATTGTTTAATCAATGGCACCAAGAACTTCGGCCACCTCAGCAGAATTCCACCACCCACTTTTGACAGAGCATGGCTGCCGTTTATCCCCTTACTCCATCTCTGATGTGTCGGTGTAGGTCAGTGGTCAAGAACCGGGTAAGAGTCACTTCCTCTGATGTCCAAGCCAATCAGAGGTTAAAGCCCAGCCATGGCCTTTAAAGGTGATCCATATCATTAAAAACTTCTAGAGGATGAATTTGATATTTAAATATGTTATTTTTTAGTAATTGTTTTTATCGAACTGGAAGACATTCCTCTAAAAGTTTTTTATTTTTTTCAATAAAATATGTAATTGTACACAATTTGTACACTTGAGAAGCAGTGTGGAAGGTTTCAGCAATGATTTAATATTCTGAATTCTGTGTGGTATGAAACCTAACAAAACTGTTGAAATAAAACTGCATTTATTAACTCATTAAATTTTGTTTTTTTTCTTTTCAATTGAGGAACATGGTAGTAATAATAATTAAAAGAGGTTGGTTTTAGCAGCATGAAACCTCATGCAAAAGATTTAAGAGTGACAGTAGTCAAAACAGCATGCTTAAGGCTGGATAATTGTAAAAATATATATATATATATGTGCAATAAAAATTGCCTAACATCATAAATGGACATTAAGAAAACAAATAAAAAGTATAGAATATTGCTCCTTTAAATCAAAGCAAGAAGTGAAGCTAAAAGTCAGACTAACAACTTGAGCTGGAAGGCTTATCTTTAAGATGAATACTGGCAAAATATCTGAAGAATGAGGGCATCCATGCAAGGAAGGAATGGTGCATGATGGAGAGGAACACTCAAAACAGCAACGTAATCAGCGCTCTGAGGATTTAAAACTGGGTGTTCAAAAAACGCATGGAAAGTGTCACTAAGCGCTGAAACAAATTAGGTTCTAATCCGTTTCTTTGAAGGGACTCTAATTAGTCCTCCAATTTTCTCTCACATCAGAACAAAAAGTGCTTCATGATGTAACATGATCTTGCTTAATGTAACACGCTCTGGCAAGATTGTTTTCTCCATGGTGACAGGATGGCCTGCATGTAGAAAAAAAGGGGCTTCCTATTTGCTTTTCACATTAAAAACCTATTATTCTTCCAAAATCCACATATGACGGCAAGCAATTTGCGTCTTTGTCCACATAATAAAATACCCTGTAAAGTGTCACAGTTCACAGACAGAAACAAAGGCAACAGCATGTACATAGGGAAAGAATATTTTAAACTGACGTATCTTGATTGAAATCTAGAGTTTGGATTTTCTAAATGCCCTTTTCCCTTTGCAAAGGCAATTTCCTTTGGAAATTGTCGGCAGTAAATATGGTTAATGTGCTGTGCCTGCACTTCGCTCACACGGAGAGCTGAGGAAGGCTGACATGAGTTATCTGTATGATTCTTGTGAAAACTGAGATATGAATCCCTCCGTCGTAAACTAGATTGTAGAATGATGTACAATTGCCCTGGAGGGACAAACTCACCAGGAACACCCCCCACAGAAGTGATTCAACATATGGATCATGATGCAAAACAGAAGGGTCTCTAACTAAATATCATACAACTTATAGATATAACCAGAATGCTAAATGAGTATTATAGACCTCTCTGGTTAAACTATATTTTAATGATTCAGGCGTCATTAGAAAATTATTTTTATTATTATTATTATTATTATTATTATTAATAATAAAAAACATTTATCAGTACCTTTTTTACAACTATATATATATATTTTTTTTATTTTTAAGTTATTATTTTATTTTATTTTATTTTATTTTATTAAATTAAATTAAATTAAATTAAATTAAATTAAATTAAATTAAATTAAATTAAATTAAATTAAATTAAATTA
>JAUCNO010000344.1:0-13060 GCA_032353835.1 Enteromius viviparus
ACTTAAGTATATATTTTGCAGGGTAGTTGTACTTTTACTTAAGTACTAAACTTATGTACTTCCTCCACCACTGCTCTTAGCATTTGAAAGCTGAAAATGTTTTTGTATTTGTTGTATTTTAATTTTATTGGATGCAAAAAAAATTTAATAATAAAAGAAAATGAATAGAATTGATATGTTTTGGCGCTACTGGGCATGTGCACTGTGGCAATTCAGACTCAGCAGACGGTAGATCCATTTGCTTGCTGTTTATTGTGCAGTTCAGTAAACAATGAAACAGTGACTTAAGCAAACAGAAGACAAGACAGTACCGTAAACAGGCTGAGGGTCGAGGCAACAGGCTAGTTTCAGAATAGATAGTCCAGGCAAAGGTCAACAGGCAGATATCACAAAACAATGTCCAGGCGGAGATTGGGTCAACCAGCGAGAATCGGTGTCGAAATAAACAATCCAGGTAAGTATCGGGTCCGTCAGAAGATAAGGCAAGGGTAAACGCTTAGAATAGTCACAGAGGAGCAAAACTTTGCATTGTATTCAGTCCAGAGTCTGCTGGAGGCGGAGGTCACTAGTAGAGAGCCATACCCGCTGTCCTGGCTCGTAGGCAGGATTGGGCCATATGTGACAATCGGCCTGTTCGGTAGCTCTGCGAATGGCTCTTTGGAGGTGGACGTGGGCCTGGTTCCAGGTTTCTTCACTGTTCTGGAGCCAGTGATCCAAGGCAGAGAGGTTTGATGGTTCATTGGACCAGGGGAACATGGGCGGCTGGTAACCCAACACGCACTTGAAAGGAGTCATGCCCGTGGCTGGCTTCATGAGGGAGTTCTGGGCATATTCCGCCCATAGCAGGTACTGGCTCCAGTCCTCCTGTCGGGAGTGGCAGTATGAACGCAGGAAGCGGGTGAGTTCTTGGTTCAACCGTTCGGCTTGCTCGTTGGACTGGGGATGGTAGCCTAAAGTGAGACTCACGTTTATGCTTAATTGCTTACAGAAGGCGTGCCATAGGCGGGAAGTAAACTGGGGACCTCGATCCGTGAGTATGTCATCCATGAACCGGAGAAGCGAAAGATAAAGGTAGGATAAAGGGTTTCTCAGGTACCGGCAGAGGGTGCAACAACCCTGCTGGATTCTGGTGGGAGGCTTTACTTATGTTACAGGTGTTGCATCTGTGAATTAACTGAGTGACGTCGGAGAGGACAGAAGGCCACCAGTACCGGTTGGTGATGAGATCTGCGGTCGCTAAGATCCCCGGGTGACCGGCGCTGGGAAAATCATGCACGTGGTGCAGCAGTCTTTGACGGATGGAGGCTGGCACATAGATACGGTCTGGAGTGCATTCGGGTGGAACTGGGTCTAGTGCTCGTGCCTCAGTGATTTCTGCAGAGATCAACGAATAGGTGCGATGATGCGAGGTGAGGGAATGATGCATTCAGGCGGAGGCAGATCGGTAGTTGCATCGAACTTAGAGAGAGCGTCCGCCTTGGTGTTCTTCGGGCCTGGGCGGTAGGTTATGGTGAAACTGAAGCGAGCCAAGAACAGCGAACATCTTTCCTGTCTTGAATTTAGTCGTTTGGCCCCCTGAATGTACTCCAGATTTCTGTGGTCCGTGAGGATTACGAAGGGAAAGGCGGCTCCCTCTAGGCAGTGGCGCCACTCTTCTAGGGCTGCTTTAATGGCCAGCAATTCACGGACCCCCATGTCTAATTTTGTTCGGCTGGGGTCAGCTTGCGTGAATAGAAGGTGCGGGGGAAGACCTTGACTGGATCTCCATGCCTCTGGGGGAGTACAGTTCCAGTGCCCGTACTGGACGCATCCACCTCCACGATGAACTCCTTGTCTGGATCGGGGTGTCGGATTATGGGTGCGGTGGTGAAACGGGTCTTGAGGTCTTGGAAGACCTTGTCGCTTTGTGGTCTCCAGTGGAGAGTTGTGGTTCCCTTCTTTGTCATGGCAGTGAGCGGGGCCGCCACTTGGCTGAAACCTCTTATGAACCAGTGGTAAAAGTTTGCGAACCCCAGGAACCTCTAGCTCTTTCAGCGTCTTTGGTTGAGGCCATTCAAGAATGGCCATGACCTTGCCCTCGTCCATAGCCACCCCTTCTTGACTGATAATAGCCCAGGAATGATATACACGTCTGGTGAAATTCACACTTGGAGAGTTTAGCGTAGAGGTGGTGGTGAATGAGTCGGTGCAGGGCCTGACGGATATGCCTGATGTGTTCTGTGAGGGTCTCTGAGTATGTCACTGATGTATACAATCACCGTCTTATACATATCCTCTCGGAATACATCATTTATGACGGCTTGAAAGACAGAGGGACTGTTGGAGAGCCCGAACGGCATAACTTTATATTCACAATGCCCGGTGGAGGTTGAGAAGGCCGTCTTCCATTTATCGCCCTCGCGGATCCTGACGAGATTATAGGTGCTGCGGAGGTCGAGCTTGGTAAAGTACTTGGCCTTATGGAGCTGTTCTAAGGTGGCTGGTACCAGAGGTAAGGGGTAGCGGTATTAAATGGTTACCTCGTTCAAGCCCCGGTAGTTTATGCAAGGTCTCAAACCGCCATCTTTCTTCCTGACAAAGAAAAATCCTGCAGAGGTGGGAGACGTGGATGGTTTGATGAACCCATTGTCCAGTTCTTCTTGGATGTAGGCCTTCATGCTCTCCGTCTCAGGCTGGAGAGAGGAAAGATTCTGCCCTTGGGTGGTGAGGTGCCTGGCAGAAGTTCAATGGCACAATCGTAGGAGCAGTGAGGTGGTAGGTGAGTGGCTTTCTTTTTGCTGAACGCCTCCTTGAGGTCATGGTACGCTGAGGGGAGAGAGCTGAAATCCTCCTCCTCGCTGGCAGAGGGTGGAGACTGTGGTGGAGGGCTTGGACTGGTTGCATGCAGTGAGCTTGGCAGTGTTCTGACCATTTGAGAATCTGAGGGTCTGGCCATGAGATGGTCAGGTTGTCCAGCTGGATAGCAAGTTCCATGAACTGGTCCAGAGTCTTGCCTTCGTCCCGGCAGGCTAATTCGGCTTGCAGTTCTCGGCTCAGGGCTTTGCGGTACAGCGCCTTCAGGGGTTCTGACGGCCAGCCTTTCTGAGCGGCAAGGGTACGGAACTATAAGGTAAACTTGGCAGCAGGCGTGGTTCCCTGTTTCACTGCTAATATCTCCTCGCTGGGGTCACGGCCACCAATAGCGTGATCAAAGACTTCCCGGAACATGCGCTGGAAGTCAGGGTAACTCATGAAGGACATACTTTGTCCCTACCACAGAGCAGTGGCCCAGTCCAAAGCCCTTCCTGTGAGCAACGAACAGATGAGCGACTTACTGACGTCGTCGGTGAAGCTCTGAGGCTGACGGGTGATGTACAGGTTGCACTGCATCAGGGAACCCCGGCACTTTCCTGGTGAGCCATTATACTTCTTAGGCAGGGAGACACGGGCAGCATGAGGAACTCCAGTGGTGAGTGTAGCGGAGGTAGGTGGTGAAGTGGCATGAAAATAAACAATCCAGATAAGTATCGGGTCCGTCAGAAGATAAGGCATGGGTAAACACTTAGAATAGTCACAAAGGAGCAAAACTTTGCGTTGTATTCAGTCCAAAGCCCGCCTTAAAAAGGCGAAAAGCCCGCAAATGCAGTGCGGGCTCCCGTGAAGAGTTCGGAAAAAAGGGTCTGGGTAGGAACTAATACTCAGGTGAGGGTTTCCGCTGATGGCGGTCAGACAGCGCCATAGAGGACCGCCTTGCAACATGCACATAAATGCAGCGTCACACTGTACTGTCACAGTGAAACAGCTGATCATAACTGTACAAGGATAAGCTTTTTTAAAAATAAGTTTAGTAGCAGAGCTACTGCAAGGGGTCTTTAATGCTGGAAATCCATTTGTCTGGTTGCTTAGCATAGGCAGACTCTACAGGAGCTCAAGCACAGAGAGCAAGCTAGTACCGTTACTTTGCAAAGATATAGAAAGCATCGTGCCTAGCATTTCCTCCACATTAGGTGCGATATGCGAGTGTGGTTTTGTTTAGAAGGTGAAAGAAAGCATAATGCTGAATATGTAATGAGAGCATTTGGCGAGTCCAATGACCAAGTCCGAGTGCAAACAACGACTACACTGTCCAAATTACTCTCTTCACCTTAAGATTGAAATCATTTCAAAGGCTAATATCATATTCAATTTCAACAATTCAATTAATAACGGGGTGAAAGAGCCAAAAGGCACATGCCACTTCGTCGTACATGATAAACATTTCCATTTCCACTCAGTAGCTGATTTACACATTCAATTACTTTGCCGGTCTCCACAAGTATAGAGACAGAGTTTGAATTAACAGTAAAAGAGATCTATTTGCCATCAAGCCGCCCATCATCATAACGTTAACAACTAGCGGTTTCATTAGCGCCCCAGTAAGAACATCATAGGATTCTGGAATTACAATATAGGTAATTTCCTCTCACAGCAGTTTGCAATTAAAAACGATTTCTATTATGATTATTATCATTTGTCAGTAATATTGCTAGAATAGGCAGTTACTGTGTCTTGTCAGCAGAAGCTGCTCTTAGGATTTCACTCCTTTTTTAAAACATGAAAATGTTTACCTTAAACTTTTTTTTGGTAAAAACAGTAAAGGAATTATTAACTCATATAATTTTTTCATTATTTTAAAACACAAAATTTAATTGTAAAGTTTTTATCTCACAATTTTGACTTTATAAATCGTAATTGTAATTAATTTTTTTTATTCTGTATTTTTGTATTCTATTGTGAGATAAGAAGTCATAAAAAAAACGTATTAAGTGTCGGAAACTGGCCTACATAGTTTTCCCCACAACAAAAGGGCTTGCAGGTCTGGTCTGTTCCTATCATATGGCTCTAGAAAAGTCTAGAAGAAACACAAAAACATCTTTTATGATACCTTTACCATGATTTGTGGTTTTGTGTTCCACAGAAGATAAAAAAATAAATAAAAATAAAAAAAATCCTCAACATTTGTCTCAAATGACTTCAAAGACCTGAAATATACCAAAAACAAACAAACAAATTATAAAATGGACTTCCTTTATGATAGTGTGAATTAAATAATAATAATAATCTAAAGTAACTGCATTGGACAATAGAGGCTTGGATATTCTACATAACATTTACTATTGAGTTCAGAAATCACATAAGGGTTATAGAAAGACTAAATCCTCTTTTTTTCAGCAAACCATTCCTTTATAGCTCACATATGTTCTAAACTAAGCTATTCTAAAGGAACAAGGAAAGTCTTTAAAACAGTTCCCTATTAATAGCCATTTATGTTAGTTTCCAGGTGGGAAAAATCAATTCAATTTTAAAACACGGGAGTCCTGAGAAAATAAAGCTCTTTCCTGTTGAATACGTCTTTCAATAGAGAGTATAGCATGGTTTCCCAATCAGCCTCACAGGTGCAAGAGCCTAGTGGGGTCAGAGGTCATGGGATAGCGGTCTCATTTGACACACAAGAAGTCGGCAGCCATTATAAAACTGTTGACCCTGCGGTGTTCCTACTAATAATGTGCTGTATGAAAGTGGAGGTATCCTGCAGTGGCTTCCTGGCCCTTCCTGGCTGGAAAAGCATTGTGGAATTAAAGGACGGGGGGCTAGTAATGAAGTCTTTCAGTCTCAAGACAAAATAGTGTGCATGAATATATTCTACTCAGTTGCTTGCAAGAGAGTCCTTCTGCTGTTCTCAGGAGTGTAAACCTATGTTTCACATTATCCAGTTGCTTTCAGACATGCTTTTGGGTGTCTAATTGTGGGCATTTTCTGCCTTGTGTGCTGTAAAAAATAAACCCTTAAAAAAAGATTGCCACAGTTTATTTAAGCATATATTTTGTTTGAAAACATTTTGTAGTGAGAATGACATTCATAGCTAGAAACATTGATCATTTTATTTCAAAATTGAATAATAAGAACAATAAAAACTAATACTTTAGTAATAAATAATTGGTTAACTAAACTAACGTTACAAAATAAATAAATACATAAATAACAGAAATAAATAATTACTGAGAAAAAAAAATGCCCTGTAGTTCAAATTATATACAACTAATAAGAACACAATTTGTGTAAAATGTATACATTTTATATTTTAAGAACGAAATATGCACAATGCTTTTAGCAAGTATGCATTAAATTAATTGACAAATGACAGTAAAGCATTTATAATGTTACAAAAATTTCGATAAAATTCATGGTTTGTTTGTTCTGACCAATTTTCACTATTAAATATAGTTGCTTATTAGCATATTGGCTATGCATATTTTAGCAATTATAAAGCACATATGTTAACTCCACAAAACATGTCATAAGTAGTACGGGTATGTTTGTAGCAATAGCCAAGAGTACATGGGTCAACATTTATGCGAAAAAATTCTTAGGAAATTAAGTAAAAATTCATGTTCCATGAAGATATTTGGTAAAATTACTACTGTAAATATATCAAAACTTAATTTTTGATTAGTAATATACCGTACATTGCTAATAACTTAATTTGGACACCTTTAAAGAGGATTTTCTCAAAATTTTTTGCACCCTCAGATTCTGTCTGGCTTGTAGTTGAAAAATCAAAAACACACTTGTTTACAGAGATATTTTTATCCAAACATGTCTGGTCCATCAGAACCATATCAGAAATAAACATGCCATCGGCACACTTATGTACCTGAAATAGACCAAATGTGTATGTTTTTCAGCAGACATCAGCTCTTTACTTCCTGGACACTGTCTAGTCCTGTAAAGACCTTGAATGGATGTTTTCCTGTACAATCAGACAAAACATTTCAGTAAAAGCACTGAATCAGGCTCTCTGATCAGAGGTACTTGTGATGTCTGTACCTCAAATACACCTCTCATTTTCCCAAAGGGGTTTGAAAGGCTCTTGCCACAATCTACCATATGTGGATATATAGTTTGTGGGGCAACATTTGTAACAAAATGCCCCAGGTTTATTTTCTTGACAGATTCCAGAGGTATTTAGAAATTAGAGATCATATCCTAGATTCTTTCCACTATAGGATAAAACGTAGGTCATAACTCTTTTACAATCTTAATATAATATTTTCACTTATCCCTTCCTTATGCTCTGGAATGAATGGCAGGTTAAAACCCTCTTATCTGTCAATGGTTTATCTGTTTTACATCGCTCAGAGCTCATGTATGGGATGCAGTGCAAGTCACATTGATTTCATCTCAGGCCTAAGTCCCATGACAGAATCAAAAGCTTAGGCTGAAAAAACAGACTCACATGACCTCGCCTCTCCTTGAAAGACCACCAGGACCCTTAGCTTTGAAGAAGCCCTAGGTCACCCGCAATTTCCCTCCTGAAAGTCCTTGGCCTTTGTCTGTCCTTGTTAAGCGAGGTTACAAAAGTGGCCCTGACCAATGAAGCACCTCACAGTGTGTTTATAATTCAGAGCTGAAATAAAGGCCTGTGGAAAATGAAAAGTGAAGGACTGAACGTCGTTGCATGAAGGCAGTGATGAGGACAATCTTTTGAGGCACTTAAATAAAATAAAAAAAACGGAAAGAGGAAAAATGACAAATTCATCAACAGTGCAAAATCTTTTCTGACCATAAACCAATGAAATAAAATATATTTTACAAACCCATTGTTTTCAAAGAGAGAATTCTGCTGTAATTTACTCATTCTTGTCCTTTTTATGCATCAAATGTATTGTTTTGTATTCCGTGGAAGAAAGAGGTTCAAATGGGTTTTCAGTGTCAAGATTTTTCTCTTTATTTTGAAAGAAATCAATACTTTTATTCTGCTAGGATGCATTAAATTAATCAAAAGTGACAATGGGACATTTACAATGTTACAAAATATGTTTATTCTAAAATAAATGTTGTTCTTTTCTTTCTTTTTTATCAAAGAATCGTGTTTCCACAAAAAACAAAAAAAGAAACACGAAGCAGCAATTGTTTTTGAAATTGATAATAATATGAATGTGTCTTGAGCAGCAAATCTAGCCTGGGCCTGCCCACACTTCCTTTGACGCTACATTCACTTTGCGAGCAAAGTTAGTCTGGCAAAGCTGCTATTTTAGAGCATTTCCGTTCCCAAGTGGGAACCAATGAGAAACAAGCTCCCCCCTATCGTTCGACTCTGCTGTTGCAAGAAATTTTTCATGACAGGTTTTCTTTGAAAATGGAGGAGAAGTGATTAAAGTAAGTAAAGACATTTCTCTAATGAAGCTAGCTACAATTGGTTACGGTGGCTTCAGGTTCTGTTGCTACATATACTGTAGGTCATCGGAATGAGTGGTTTGATTGGTCGTAGATTCGTCCAGTAGTATACAGAGGCATCTGATGGACGCAGGTTAAGCCCGCCTCCCATAAGGCGGGTAGTAAGGTAGCTTTGCCAGACTAAGCTCCTATGAGCTTAATAGCAAATCAGCATATTAGAATGATTTCTGAAGGATCATGTGACACTGAAGCCTGGAGTAATGATGCTGAAAATTCAGCTATGCATTACAGGAAAAAAAATTACATTTTAAAATATATTCAAATAGAAAACTGTTATGTTGAATTGTAATAGAATTTCACAATATTGCAATTTTTACTGTATTTATATTTAAATAAATCTTGGTGAATACTAGAGACTTAGTGGGCACGTCTTAAACAGCCATTTAAAAAATCAGTGCTGATAAAACAAATGAATGAGTTTGTATGCTAGCGGCAATGTAGCTCTTGCTCGTCCCTGAGCGCATGTACTAGCACTAACCCCGCGTTTCATCCATCCGCTGTGTTCCCTACAGAGATAGAGAGTGAATGAGACAGGGTTCGACCCAATCCTTTCCCGTAATGGTCACCATATGCCTAATAAAGCAGAATTCTCTGTAGTGTGTTTTCCTGTGGTTAAAGCAAAGCTCAGGCTTAGCGCTGACCCGGGCTTTGTGCAAACAAATGGTTAAATAACCCTAAAAAAGGGAACAACGCTGCACAAATAGGCACCTCGACACAAAGATAGGGCATGGAGCCCCGCGGTTCACATGCAAATGACCAAAAGTCTCGGCTGCAAGCGTTCTAGCACAATGCAATGATTATAAGAGGAAGATTAAAAAAGCAGACAGTCTTAGCCTCAAGCTCACAATGAGCCAGTGAACTTAATCGACATCATCCAGCTCTATCATTTCCCCGGCGAAAGTTCTTTCTTTAGATTTTTGTCTTCATTTTTTCATAGCCCTAGGAATGCATTGTGAAATCTCATACCGTAGCTTTGTGTTTTCTTTTTTTCCCTTTTCAAATTGCTGCAAGAATGCATCCCTGAACCATGCAATTAGGATAGAGTCGAATTTGCTGCTGAATGATGAATTATGCACCTTGCGCCATGAGAATGCTAGGATCTGATAATGAAGGAAGTTTGCATTATCAAAGGGGTTCCTCCTAAATAAAATGCTTTTGTGATTACAGAGGAGACAAAACGAAAATCAATAGTCTACAACTATTGATTTACAATCATGCCTTACATCTTTCTTATTTACCAATAATCCCTGATGGGGAGTCTACAATCTAAAAAATAGGTCCTCTATAGTGAATGAGTGCCGTCATAACGAGAGTCCTGATAAATATAATGGCTGATAAATATCACTTGTTCACCAATGGATCCTCTGCAGTGAATGGGTGCAGTCAGAATGAGAGTCCAAATATCTGCTAAAAATCCAGTCAATCAATTAACATATTTTTAAGAACAATAAATAAATAATTGTTTCTGGTCAAAATTGTCTGAATCGGGAGAGAAATACGCATAGGGCACATTTGCAAGCAAAACCCTGTCCTAAATGACACTAAACAAATATTTTAATGAGAGAGGACAACAGGAGTTACTGTTAAAGCAATATTATGGATTATGGACTTTTGTCCAGAAACAATATTTTAAACGCTTTAATAATGGATTTGTTCTTAAAAATATGGTAATTAATGGACTGTAGCACTGTCGATTACTTGTGAATTACTGTGATATTTTTTATCAGTTATTTGGCCTCTGACGGCACCCATTCACTGCAGAGGATCCAATGATGAAGTGATGTAATTCTACACTTCTCCAAATCCTTTCTAATCAAGAAATAAACTCATCTACGACTTGTAGGGGTGAGTACATTTCAAGCAATTTTGTGGGGGTGAACTATTCCTTTAATTTGACGCATATTTCTCACTCATACATTTTTATACACAATATGCATGTTTTTGATCAATTAAATTTGTTTCAATGTCATATTTCAACTAATTAAATATTGCCACAACTACATTTGTTTTTACTTCATATGCTGATTACAAATGATTTGAATAAATGCAAAATATGATTATTTAATAAAATCAAGTTAATAATACACTATGCCCTGTTTATTGATTTGTGTATGCATGTACATATTTATTTATTAAGTGTGGATAGTTTACTTTCTGTTTTATTTATGTACTGACAAATACGCCACATGGATGGACATTTATTCACAGATGCTCAAGAACATTCAGTCAAACAGTCCTTTTATGATTCAGCACAAGTGAAGGGTCTCTTGATTGCAGTGCCTCCACCTCGTGACCATCAGGGGGCACCATCACACTCTCGCCCACTGAGTCTCTCTTGTCTTGAGGAACGCGCTTTGCTTGTAAATGTGTGGTGTATGTTTTCCAGGGGGAGAGAAAATGACTGTGACAATTACCATGTTGTTTATTTTCTGAGGAAAGAATTCTTACAGTGGCTGGAAAAGACTGAATGGTCCCAGACAAGGGGAACGACTGATCAATATCTAATCAGAGGGTGGAGGAAGAGGTGTTTGTGCACTGCAGACAAACACATAAACCTCTGCTGCCCATCCACAGATTACAAAGTGAGATGGAGTGAGTGTGAGGAGAACAACAGAGATACTACTAGCGTACTAGCATTTTGAATTGCATTTACATTCATATACCATGATAATTATGTGGTACTTTACTTTCAACTTTCAAGAAAATCTTGAAACAATCACGTTTCGATCGTATTGATTATGGAAGATTCTGATCCGTTCTACTTCCACATGACTTTTGGTTAAAGAGAAATATCAACAGAAATAGTAAATATTATTATAAAATCTTAATCTAAAATCTAAAATCTATTTTTTGCATAAAAAAATGAGTGTTTCAGAAAGTGAAGCGAAAATTAAGTTGCTAGGGCGCTCTGGCCTTTTCTTAAAAACTTAAAAATGTAAATAAATTGTGCTCAATTTATCCAAAAATAAATAAACAAAATAGTTTGGGAAAATTAAGCATGGGAAAAAGTCATAATGCCTATAATAACTTGTCTATGCAACCTCAATCTTCATCAGTGGTACTGTATGATACAGTATACCTTCATTAAGTTCAACAGAAGCATGAAGATAGTGGATGGCCATTAGTGGACCAGTTCTCCGTCTGCTATCACAGAACGCTGACCTAGTTCCCATTCAAACACGGCGTGTGAAGTCGAGCAGGCTTGATTTTCGAGTCGGATAGGAGATAATGTGGAAACTACGCCTTGTATCTGTCTCCAGCGAGTACAGGACATCAAAAGGTACCCAAGCGACTGTTTCACAGCCCTCTGATTCTATCGCCAGACACGATGTGTTACAAAAGTCTCTCTCTCTGGCTGCCTGGGGACTGCATTTCCTCAGTCTCACTAGACTGCCTTTAACATCCAGTGTTATGTAATGGCAAGACACTTTGATTCAAATTCTGCTTCATTAATTGGTGTGTTTTGGAGACCCATCATCATGGTTCAAGCTCAAGTCTGAAGTGTGAGTTAGTGCAGCTTAACAAGTCATTTTCACCTGACTTTTATAATACATCTTTATTGGTGTAAACAACTGATTAATTAAGTGAAAAAGTATTTATTATATAATACACAGGAGTGCAAGAGAGGGCACATCTGTGACCAAAATAAAAAGCTGTTGATGCACATCGATTGACCCATAATGGTCAAACTGAAAGCACAATGCTGACCTGTGACATTTCGTTCACTTAAGCATCGGTAGCACATTTGATCACAGGAATACATTCTTAATGTTTAAACTGAAAGCAGTTATTTTAAATAATAAAAATATTTAACAATTATATTTTGCAATATTTTAGATCAAACAGAGCAGAATATTAAAAACGAAAAACATTAACAATCTTACAGTTCAAAACCGTTTGACTGGTAGTGAACATCTAAAACTGAGCTTTAGCACAGAGCAATGTTTTCATCCATATTCATGTTTTGTGTAACATCCTGTTTTCTGTTTTTCATCCAAAACTGCAGAATGACACGAAATGGCATTTGATTGAGCCCCAAAGGCAATAAGAGTTTAAAAACGAGTGAAATATTTTGGGATTTTGACATGACTTTGCTAAACTTTTCCAAACAGCTCTAACGAGTCTCACAAAGTCTGCATCATTTCCTTGACACGAGCTTGTAAACTTTCCCAAAACGCGCTTTCCTGACATCTTTCAGCCGTATAATAAATACTCAGCCTCTTTGTGTCTTTTTCTTGCTTTCCGAATCTATTCTGAAATACTCAACACTTTCTCCTTCTATGTATTTCCCTGCTGCTTTTGTGTTTCTTGGTATTTTCTGGCCGTGCATTCTCCTCCTCTTGCTTCCACTCGGCTGAAGTGATGAGATTTTGCATTTCTAGGCAATAATGCTGGTGGTTGCTTACATATGGTGGTATGTTAGCAGACAGACGGATCTTTGATTACATGGAGCGAGAGATGTTGGGGGCTGTTATGACACATGTTCAGTTACACTTGTCTAAAGAAGGATCAGTTCTAGACAAATTACTGCTGGAGGATTTATGTGCATTCAGAGTTAAATTCAGAGATCAGTGGGAAAATGCATCCTTATCTTTTCATGCATGTTCGCGCATTGTTATTCATCAACAAAAACAAAAAAGAAAACAAAAAACAGCTTTTGGGTAACGTTTAAGCAATTGGGTTCTCCAAAAATTACCGCTTTTCATGATCCAATCTATTCATGATGGATATTTAATTTAATTTAATTTAATTTAATTTAATTTAATTTAATTTAATTTAATTTAATTTAATTTAATTTAATTTA
>JAUCNO010000344.1:27664-43700 GCA_032353835.1 Enteromius viviparus
CTCCCTGCCTGTCCCCCGGACAGTTCGCCAAACAAGCTATTTTATCGCCGAGGTAGTGGGAACTAGTGAAATGTATTAATAAAGTCACATAAATACAACTGTTGTGACCCTTAACTGTGAAAAATCACACCCCAATACTATAATGGCAATATCATTACCCAATATTTGAATCCGTGCGTGGATCACAGCTAAACCGTGACAAAAAACTTAACAGTCATACAATTTAAGGGCCGTTATTGTAACCCCTCTACGCTTTGTACTTTGGACCAACGTAATCAGGGTACGTTTTTATATGAGACTGGGTTGATTTTTCAGAGAAACAGCTATGTAGACATAACATGTTTCCTAAAAATGTATGTTATTTTTTTGGCTTTAGAAGAGTCAAAAATCTGCATACAGCACTTTTAAAATGCTTTTTTTATTGATTATATATATATATATACACACACACAACACAATCTGTCTTTGTCAAGCCTTGTTATTTCATCATTATCATTGCAAACTATTTTCATACAAGCAAAGCAAATGCCAACATTTGACAGCTCAGTTTGGCTCGCCGTCGCCTCAAAGAAACACAAAGAAACATGAATCAAATAATTGCTCTTAGTCTCTCTGCTTTTCTGTCATTCTTGGGCCACTTCCCTTTTCTAACAACTTTTCTTTCCCTATCTCGCACGTCAGCAGAGTTACAATTAAAAAAGTCAGTGTAACATTGAACCCTCAATGTTAGCAAACAGAGTTTTGTTTCTTTAAAGAAACGGCACTTCATTAAGCAAGTCTCTTATAAAGCCTCAGTTTTTAGGTTAATTACCGTTCGAAGCTCTGATGCTTCTCTGATTTTTTCCCCCCTTAACTCACCAGAGGAGCTCTTGTGTTTAATTAGGACTGTGTGGTACGCCAATAAACAATGTATTAGGAGACTAGGAGACAGCAGATAAGTGCCTGAGTCATTACCTAGGGTTCATAAGCTGTCTTGATGTACAGTCGTAATTGCAGCAATGTGGCCCCATTTGCGGCGGGTGATCTCTTTGTGGATCTTAAAGAGTTTATATTGGTTTATTGTTTGTGGTTTAAAGAGTAACCTTCCACTGTCAGCTAGTATTTTATTAGACATTAAGAGGTGACTCATCTTCCACCTGTTTGCATCACCTTCTGTCTGTAGGTGGATACAGTGAGCTATAGAAATCCCCCAAAGGTTTATTCCCATCTGTTTTAATAGATTTAATGAGACACTAGTCCTGGAAATGTGGAAAAAGAACACAATGCGAGTGATTTGTATCTAACCTGTAAGTTTAAGCGGAGGTGAAATGTCTCCCAAATCACTAGTCAAGATCTTACACTTTAAAACCTATTTTCAAAAGTCATCACTGACAGGCAAAAAAAACCCCCAAAAATAAAAAATTGCCATGAAACATGACCGAGCAGAAGACTATCAATTGAAACCTTAGAGCTTGTGGCCACTTCCATTTCCTTCAGGAATTCAGTTAGGATGATTGTGCAAAAGTTATGCCACCTACTTACTATTCATGATATAAGCTGATGAGATTTATTATGTGTCCTCCTCATTTTTCATTTTTCAAAATTGTTCCCACAGTCCTGCATGCAGCACATCCTGAAAAAGAAAGAAAAAAAGATCTTTGTGGCATAGGATCCACTGAGGCAGATGGCCATTTTGAAACGTCAAATGTAACTGAAATAAGATTGATGCCTTTAATACATTAAAAAAGGACTTTTAAAGTAAATTTCCATATAACGTGGCTCATATGTCTTTAAGTAAGGCTTTACTTTTCTTACGTGCCTTTAACCATCGTAGCTTTAGGCTCTATTTCGGATTCAGACTGAGTGGATAATTCCAAAATATTTTGGAGGCCATTATTTGCCATTTGTCATATTTACCTATGTTTGAAGTACCAGCGAAGCTTTTTCACTTTCCTCTCCAGCTGTCAGCTGCATTGAGACAGCTTTTAGCAAGCCAAAGAGAATGTTCTCTGTCAGCTATTGAATGCTGCAACCCTCCATATTTAGATTTGCCATTCAAAATGATAAAGGTGTCACATAAAGAGAGGTCTGACTGTGTCAGTGCATTTATAAAAGGTGTCAAACATGCTGGTTTGAATCCAACATTTAAGTGCTTTTCCTTTCTCTGCCTTCAGTGCCCGCCAGCTGGAGAAGAAGAAAAAGAAAGGGAGAAATATTAAATGCCATTGCTGCATCTGTCAAAACCATCACAAACAACATCAGCTGTGATGTCCAAGATCATTTTCGTTACGGCATGACCTGTTGAACAGTCATCTAAAGCCAAACCGATTATTCTTACTGTTTGTTTGTTTGTTTCTCACTCTCTCTGTGTTTTTGGGGCCCCACGAGGGGCCACTTTTGAGACAAACGGCTCAAGGAAAAGGAAGCAGAAAGGAGAGAAGTATAGAGAGTGATGCTGCCAACCTCTCAACAGGGGGCAATCACTTTACCTGTCAACCCCTCCGCATGTCGTCTTTCATTTTCCGGCTCGAGGGACAAGAGAAAGAGTATAACAGCATTCACAGACACCCAGATGTTCCATTGGCGAGTATCTGGCACGTCGCTTTCCTGGCTTTTTATTTCCTGTTTCTGAATGATGACTGAGTCGTGTAGGAGTTGACAAAAAAGTAGCAAAAGATTATAAAGGAAAAAAACCGGCAAGCATTTAGCATTTTGCTGTGGCGGCAAATAAAAGATGAATTATTCATTTGAACTGTCAATGATGCTCTTATTCGGCATGCAGAGTGGAAACTGTACTGAAAGGAATTGACTTGAACACTCTGGATTGCTTTACAAAAGGAAAGGTTCATCCAAATGCCAATCCCGCAATTAGGGATGGTTATATGCTAAACTAGTAAGAAAAGATCATTTCAATTATTACTCAATCTTGGACCTGGAAATTATCTTAATTCGTGCAGATTCTCTATTTATAGGATGGAATTTGCCTTCAGAGAGGAAATATATCTATTTGAGCGCAAGCAAATAGGTAGCCTAATTCTAAAGCATGCAAATAATAAATAAAAAATAAATAAATAAATTACTTCAACAGGGACCATGTTTTAGTCAGTCAATGACGTAGTCTATTTGAGTTTCCTCCAAATAGCAACACACCAGCAATGCACTTGAACACACCTTGTTGTCAGACCAGCACGCCCATGGGCACACAAATAAGCCCAAATGCATTTGCTGTTTAAACAGTGTGGCAGAGGACGTGAAAATAATAACTGCGTTGAGCTGAAACTAGCAAAAACATTTGGGTCGAGCATGGCCGTAGCCAGGCTTTGAAAATGAGTGAGGCCGGTATACTGTAGAGTTAAGAATTGCAATAATCCCTACAAATGCAACTCATTATGCAATATACAGTTTAAAAAGAGACAGATATGTAGATGTTTGTGAAAGATGTTTTCTCTGTTTTGGAGGGATGAACATTGTTAAATTATACATCAAAATTAGTTTATACTGTAGATTAGGGGACGGATCAATTTATCAGCTGTTAATAAATAATTAATTAATTATGTCTAGACTAGTGTTATAAGCTACTGCTTTTGAAAACGTATCCGGTCTGGCTGATATCACACACACACACACACACACACACACGCACACACACATATAGCATATGATTTTTTTTTTTTGTTTGCGTTTGCTTTTGCCTTACCGAATGTGTTATCTTGTCAGCAATTACCTGCCATGGCCTTTTTTGACTATAGTCCATTAGGTGTCAATGATCAGTGTTGCCAGATATTGCTATGCAAACATATACATATATATATGTGTGTGTGTGTGTGTGTGTGTGTAAAAAAACATTAAATGCACACATATATAAGCCTCTTTCACATCTTGCAGTGATTTTCATACAACATACTCTAAACTTTCTTGCAAACTGTCTAAACTTAATTATACACATAGATACTCATATGAGAATAGGAAATTAGTCATTAACATTAACATTTCCTTTTGAATGCCTTTTGAGGTCAGACCTTGGTAACATCATAGCTAGCTAAAGGCACGGACCAAAACAGTGCATTTTATTTTAAATTCAGTTTAGGGGTTTTGTAATTTGATGTGCTTTTGCCATTTTTACTATTTTTTAAAGTTGATCATACCTTTCATCAAATCATGAATCAAAATCATGAATCATAAAATCAAAATGCCTTTTTTTCTTTGGACTACTTTGATTAAATTTTTTGATCCACTTCAAATGTTGAAGTTTGCATGAGTTTGTGGTTTGTTCCTCATACAAGCATCACTCTAATATTTTGTCTTTGTTTGTTTTTGTCATGTCATACATGTCATTATAGATAGTCAATGTGTATATGAATTAGCCTACTGTACCTATTTGCTCGAGCATGAGCAGATCCGTTTGGTCTCTGAAGACGTCTGTTCACCTTCAAAATTCTACCATTTAAACAGTGAATCCAACATGCCCAACTCCCTTTTAAAGAGAAAGGGAGAGAAGCCTCTGATTAGTTTATTGCATTTTATGCCTCAAAACACACACTAATTATGAGAATAGAGACAAACCTTTTAGACAATGCAGCATTTTTCCTGTCATTATACTAGCAAAAGTGAATTTGGAAAGTGACCATCTCCACTTTAGACCATGCACTTTGTTAAAATAGGGCCCTTGCTGGTTACAGGCTTCCAGCTGCTGAAGAGTTAGTGGTCATCTTTGACATATTTTTCTGTAAGTGAATGATCTGGACTAAAGGCTTCTCTGCTGAAGCCATGCTGCTTTAATAGCTGTTTGTGGTTTTGCATTGACCTGCTGAAATACACAATGCCTTCCCTAAAATAGGACACCTAAGACATTTCTTTTATAGACCTGATGTCAATTAACTTAATTAGTTGCTAGATATTCTCCCAGCAATGGCTTGCTTTTTCAGCCCTTCTTTGTATCTTGAAGATACATCAGCACGCTAAAATAATATCTTTGGAAGAAAAAAAATATATATACAGTATATTTGAAGTGTAATTTGATTATTTAGTGGAGAGTCACCTCGGGGCTATCCAAACATTCTGGCTTCCCTTTTCAACACTAGTTCAGTACATTTGGACATCACCAAAGACCAAAGGTTGTTTTCTGCAAAACATTTTTACTTGAACTATTCCTTTCTGTCCTTGCTTTGACCTGACAAAGTGGCATGGAATGATATAGATGAGTTTGGTCACAGGCCAGAATGGCAGCGGTGGATAAATCTACTGCTGAAACATCTGAATCCTTCACGGGAGGAATCAGTGAAGGTCCATATCTAAAATAAGAGCACCACTGTGAGGGCTCGAGGCGAGATGATGCTTATTTGAAAGTTTCTTCCATTGATTCTAAATTAACCAACACTCATAAGTCTTGCTCAACTGCAGCGTTCCACTTGATCTAGCACCACTACAATCCTGTTGATTGTGTCGCATTGATGAAACCGCAGTGGCCACTCTAACCCGTAGATCATTTGTCTTCTGAGGAACGATGGATAGATGGCTCTGTATTGGCCTGGGGGCAAAGTCAAAAGACAAGACCATTACATTTCCAATCCCCATTCTCAAATTAGCCCACCTATCCTCCATTTTGAACATGAGGTCTTCCTTTGTTGTCGCCTCCAGCCCGTCTAAAAGCCTCCTCCACCCATGCAACATAAACAACGATGCTAAGGTAAGATTTATTGCTGGTATAGTTAATGGCTGTGCCGGTAAAGACTCTCATCCTGTTAATCTAGTTCACCATGCAGTGATAAAATTGATGCAGCACACCAGTGCAACCAAATCTAGATGGTATGCTATTTGTCTATTCATTGCATTGTTTTTTTTTCTGTGTGTTGTTTTCCTTAGTGACCGAAGACAGTCAGATAATTCTCAATCTAAAGAGACCAAACTAAATGTTAATGGGAGAGTGTTCTCACCTTCATGTTGTTGCAAACCTCTGGTTTTCTTTCTTCTGTGGACACTGGACAGTACTGTGCAAAAGTCTTAGGGCTCTAGTATTTTCACCAACAAAAATGGTGTTAAGTCGGTAATTTCTATCGTTTGCTGTAGTGTGTCAGTTGGAAATTTTAGTCTATATTTCAAAACATTATTTTTGTTATTAATTGTAAAAATGCAGCCAGTGCTCCACACTGAGATCTGATCTCATCATCATCCAGTCTGTCTGAAAGTAACAGAACAAACTGAGACAGACTCAAGTCAGAAGAACTGTGGCAACAAGATGCTTAAAAAAAGCCTACCTGCAAAGCTACAGTACTGTTCAAAGTTTTAGACACTCATGTAAAAATGCTGTAAAATGATGATGCTTTTAAAATAATGCAATTAATAGATTTAATTGATCAATTAACTTCTTCTGTTCTAACGTACACTTGCCCTTAGTTTTTCAGGTAGCTTTCCAGGTAGGTTATTTTTTAAATAAAAAAAAAAACAGTAAAAAAAAAAAAAAAAGTAAATATTTGCTAACAAGGTTGCACAAAAATATTATGTTTTGGATTTTCCAAACTTTCTGAGGTACCCAGAGATTAAATGCATGACATTGATTAAACTGAATGATGCAGGACAACTTTGTCTTGACAACACAGAAGCCAAGAAAAACTAATTAGCAAGAACAGAAATGATAGCCTGCCTCTGAATCCCCCTCTACACTGAGGACAATCAATGAAAAGAGCGGCGGTGGTCCAGACACAGATTATGAAGAACAAAACACTTATTTTGATGATGCTCAGGGTGTTATTTTTCTTCATTTGTCAACAAAGTCTTCTACCTTCAGTTCCCCAGCAATTATTTTCCCATAATAATATAGACAGATGTGTAGTTATAATCACTGGACTATAACTACACGTGGCTCTCCATTACATGTATTGTACAACTTCCTTATGATGCACAGATGCTATAAATATGGTGTGGGACAGAGAAAGTGTGACATTTCATAATTTTCATCACAATTACTCATGTAAAAAATTTCAAAATGTGTTTGTCAACTAAAGTGATTCTGAAAATTCAGCTTTGCATCACAATAAATTACACTTTAAAATATATCCAGATAGAAAACAACTACTCTTAATTGTAATAATATTTCAAAATGATGTTATTTGCAACAACAAATATTTCAGGACCTGGATGCCACAAAACTTGAAATTCAGTACAACTAAAAGTGCTGTGTTTGTTTATTCTGTTTATCATGTTGAGGACTGGGTGGACCTTCCGCTCTGTTGCTTGTCCATGAAGACCTAGAAAATCCTTCCTAAGCCTGGGTTTTCAGAGCCAAAAAGGCATCACAAATCCTTCTCAGTCACATTCTTGCCGATTTGGTCCGGCAGACCATAAACTCGCTTACACATGATTACAAAGAGTGCTACTCTGAAAACATTTTTTTTTTTGCCATGTATGTATTTACAAGGAAAAAAAAAGCACAGTTTGAAATATATACCAAGTAGTATGTGCATTTTTGTCTCTCTTTCTATACAATTAAATCAATGGGGTTCGTTGCTGTTTGGATTCCAGTGTTTCCCAATAACTAACTAACTTAACTAAATTAACCAACTAAATAAATAAATGCATACATATGTATGTGTTGTTTGGACCACACTGTCAATCAATCAATCAATCAATGCATCAGAATTGAAAACAAAACTCTTATTTTTTATATATTATTTACTTATTATTAACCTTTCTTTACAAAAGTTTGCAAATATTCGAACTGCACAATAAGATATTAATACTCAGATATTTTAATCACTTAAATACCCCCCCAAAATGCTTCATACAGTGACGTAAAATATCAATCGTACAGCCCAGGAAATTTACACATATGCACTGTTTGTTTTATTGGTTCATTTTGTTTGCTAATGAATCAATTTGCAGGATCACCCACATATTCCCTCTCCCATATTCAGAGGCCCACGGCTAGACAGACTGCACTCGACTGTTCTCTCGAGACTAGACGGGGTGAGTTCACTCAAGCGATGCTTTGCCATATGGCTCTACAGTGTGCAAGCCGTCAGCTCTTTTAATTCACCACAATCTTCAAGACGATATTCATCTTCGGCACAGAACTTATTAAGAAGCTTTTTCGAATGATAACTTTCCCCAGGATTTGGGGCGAAGAGATAGTTTCTTCTGTTGCTAAGTGGCATTCTTAATCGTCTCAAGCTGAGACTGAACGCTCCTCTAGAATCAACAAGATATGCAGAATCCAATTTGATTTAATTCATTATCCACTCCAGCGGCCGCTAATCGAGAACAATTGATTCTGCACGGAAACTAAAAGGAAGGCATGTGTGGTGCTTGTAAGCATGCGAACTCTGCGGACTGGAAGTGTCCAAGCTGGATCGCTAAAAATGATTGGTTATTTGAGTCATGCCGTGCAGGCAAGAGGATGCTGGAAACAACACGAAGGGATGCACTAAGTGAGCAGACCGCATAGATGAGATCAGATCAGTGTTTTCACTCCCAAGGCGTCATACATTGAAGCATCCCACTGCAGAAGCCAAAGGAACCCCTTGGCGTTTTTATGTGGATGCAGCCAATAGCCTCACTGCTGTCAATGAGAAACCTTTGGAGTCGATCCAGTGATGCAAAAGAAAGAGATGGGGGTACTGGTTGGAGAATTTTAACTACAGGCTCTTTTGTTCTCAAAGGGCTGCCTTTTATTAAAATGAACAGATTTGAACTTTTTGTTATATAAAAGTCCCATTAAGTCTTGGAAACTCTTTGATGGCCTTCATGAATGAATTTAATGTTTTTACCCTTGTTCTAGATCATCAATTTCAAATTTGGAAAATTAAAAAAATATTATATTAAATTAATAAATATCATACACATAAAATACACACAGTTTTAGTGTCATTAGCACTTTGAGGCTTTTGAAATGTGACACAAAGTAAAAAAAAAAAAAAATTACATATATTTACATATATATAATTTTAAATTCAGCTATGCATAAAAGTAAGAAATGTAAAATCGGTTCGAAATGAAAAAAAAAAAAAACTTTTACATTGTAATAAAATCACATTTTTACTGCATTTTAAAGAAGAAAAAAGAAGCCTTGGTGAGCATAGGACACTTCTTGTAAATATAACTGTACAATATACAGTATATACATAACTTTTGAATATAAAAATGTATAGCATGAAATATATTATTTAAAAATATATATTTTAAAATATTTTGAAAGCTAAATATATAAATAAAATTATGCAGAAAGAAGTAGGAAATAAAATTGATTGTGCTACATAAAATGGTATGAAACAAGTCTACTACCTATCAAAAAATATTAAAAGATAAATAATTATGAACAGAGAGTGGTTTTGGGAGTAACAACATCATTATTTCCAGGAGTGAATCCTATAGCAGAATGTGTTTGTCACTCCTGTAAACACCTGCATGGATGTAAAATGATGTTAATTACTTAAAAGAAGAGCAATGACTGTATATTTATAGCTGCAACGTGTGGGTGACGTAGCTTATGAATGTAGTCACACAACACACATAATGAATACACACATAATGAATAATGAATAATGAAATACATTGTCTGGATGTATTCATGGATAGCCCATGCAAATGTTTTTTTTTTCTTCATACAGACGTCATTTATGAAAAATAGCTTGCATTCAAGCCATACTTTAATTTCTGATATATTACGAGTGAGAACATGCTGACCAAAGAGAAGGAAACATCATACACCTACATAAAGAGTTTGTTCTCTCTTTAAATTCCCTTTTTTGCCTCTCTCTCATACACATGTCTGCAACTGTAACGTCCTTTGTACTGAAAAGAAAAGCAAAATAGGACTGTATTGGGTATTACAGAGCTCACAAGATAAATCTTGCACAAGTACAGACAGCAAAACGGCACATAATTTTCTCTCTCTTTACTTCACTGGAGGAAGAAAAAGTTGCACCAAAACTTGCTTACTCTTAGCTGTTTCTTTCTGCTTTTGCTAAGATCAGTTGTTCTTGGAAGGACGCTTGTTTGGCTTTCAGGAGTATCAGACTTATATCTCTTAAATATATAGCAAAACGTATTTTTCAGAGCCGATGTTGTCCCTGCCTGGAATGACTCAGCAGAACAAGGATGTTTGACCTGTGAAGAATGATAGTATTGATGGAAATAATAGTAATTCATTCCCACTGAATGGAGGATATTCTGAGAGCTGCAATGAACCTCGGGTTAACGTGACCTGTTGTTCCGCCGGGCCAATATTCACAGAACACAGTTCAAGAGCAAGAGCTCGAAATAAATGTTTAATACAAAGAAATGGATTTAAAAAAAGGGGAAAAAAATAAGAAGTTATGAGATTTTGTTGTCACTAAAATCATTGAAAATGATTTTGACTTCTGTTTTAAGTAGCTTAATAAATTCTATACAATTCCTTTTAAATTATATAAGAAAATAAGAGGGAACTGAAGTAAACTGATGATTTAAAAGCATTACTTATTAGTCTACTAATTTTACCCATTGTCAATTTATTTTTAAAAGTTCACAAATAGCAAGTTAACAGCATAGCGTTTCCATGGCAACACACAATTTAGACATATCAGGGTATTTTTTTTAATAGTAATGTCTAGTCCTGGAATCAGCAATACAAAACAAGTCATAAATAGCATGCATGGGTTTATTTGTAGCAATAGCCAACAATAAATGTTCACTTTTATTTTAAGTCAGAAATCATTAGATAACTGAGTAAAGATCATGTCATATAGTATTATATAATGTTTATCTTAATAACTTTCATAAATCACGATTTCATGAAGTTGACCCGGATGACTGTTTTTTATACAATAATGCAGTTATAAATTATCCTTCGTAAGTTAAATCTCTATACAATTATTTAAAATTATTGATCTGTATGAAATAGAAAAAAATATCTTGTAATGTCAAACAACTAGAAACATCGTGCAATTCAACTGAACTGTTATTAAATACTGTAGGTATACTGTCACAAAGGGCTCGCTGTGAGTGCGTGCTGCTAGCCTCTCAGCGGAGCAGGAAACGGAGGACACAGGGAATTTCAAAGAGCAAAATATTTAATAACAAAAAAAAAACAGAGTACAAAGAAAGGCTGACGAGGCAGCAAAAGAAACACAGGGACCACTTACTGACATTAACAGGACTTGAATACAAACGAAAAGACATCAGAATATAAAGGGTAACAAATTAAGACAAAAGTGAGGGCAGGTGTAAAAACAACAGGTGACACGATTAAACTAATGAGGGCAAAACCAAAATCACACAGACAGCGGGGGAGACCAGACAAGACAGACACGGAATGTTACATATACAAATAAATAAATGCATAAATAAATAGGTAATTAAACCTAACAGTCAAAAAACATGCAATCATTTTTGTCATCTTGATTATCTAAAACCAACTTTTATGAACAGTACACAAAAACTGAGCAGCAAAAAAAAAGAACTATAATTAATATAACTAAACCTGCAACTAAAGGGAAACAAAAGGTAATTAGCACTGTTTTTATATCACAACTCTGACTTTTTTTCATAATTGTGTGATACAAACTCACAACAATATAAGTTCTGAAGTAAGAATTGTATGGAAAAAGTCAGAATTGCGCGATACAATCTTGTATCTTTCCCTAGGTAAAGAACAGACAGATAGATTGAATGATTCCTAAAGCTGGTCACTTTTCCATCCATAAGCGGTTTTATCTACAAAATCATTAAACTAAGTAAAACAAGTAATGAAGCTGAACTTAAAATGCTGATTCTCACAATATGGCACTTTGATGTCACGCTGGTAAGAGCGAGAACATCTTGACATCTGCTATGAGAATTGAAGAGTCTGGCCAATCATCCATTGATCAGACGACTGGTGTCCTTTCTGTACCCGGGCCACAAATTGTTCTTTCCCCACGGCCTGGCAGTATCATCAACAACAGCTGCTGCCCTAAAGAATGAATCATGGCCAACCAATAAACCTGACTGACCCACATGAACCTACCCATAATTCCAGTTCACTACAACACACTTTAATCTTTATAACAGACCACTGATATGGGCTCAGCCTCCTGGGATCTTTATTGGATATTTTTTTAATTGCATTGCTTCTCGTAATATAGTTTCGGTTCTCTACGAACAAGAGTCGATATGCAAATTGGCCGTTCGATACCCATTTACAAGACATTCCCATGATCACAAGTTACATGACGAGTAAAGACAGCCAGGTGAATGCAAATAGATTTTGATATTTATGAATATAAGCATTATGGATTTGTTGTGTCACTTAATATAGTATGTGATGTAACGAAACCTATTACCGTTAGCCTGATAAATATAAACGGCTTTCACACACTATGCGAATGACCAAAAATATTAATATATTCTTAAACGAAGGGTGCTTAATTAATTAATACAAGTGGATCTCCTCTGCAGAGTGCATAATTACCAGAGAAATATGCAGCCTAATTGGTTCATTAGCATTTTTACGTTATCTGTGATCCATTATGTGCCAGCAGTTCTTGTTAAGAGCTGGTTATAAATGTCTTAGCGCCGCCGTCTTTAGCGGCGGCTGGAAGTTTGGTATAAACAGTGCCCACTGAGCCAATTTAGACAACACTCTGATCTCTCTGTCCACATTTGTTTTGCACTCTGCTCTCTCATTGCGGCCATAAAGTACATCACTATTATGGGACCGCGCTTTGGCCATCCATATCTTTGATAGAACAGCTGTTTCTGCGTTTCGGCGTAGCACATTACTTTTGCCGCTGAAAAATCGAATAGAGACAAAGGAGAAATAGAAGTGTATAACCTGTCTGAACTGTCCAATTTGGAGTTAATGCACCCACTTTTTGATGTCCACTGGCAGAACAACAAGTCATTTAGCTGTTTTGGTCCACTACACACAGTTCCCTGCCTGCTAGTTGGCCCCACGGGTAGACTCGAGTCTGAAGGCAATATTCTTTCATGTGAACGAACTAACTCGCTAAATCTTTTAGTAAGCCATATTTTATAAAGGTACAGGGATTTTTGGGGGAAAGCTGATCCTGATGAGCACAGTTGTATATGCTGTGATTTTATGATTATTCCTAGAGGTTACTGAGAAAAAAAAAAAAAAAAACATTAATAAGAAAACAATGCACACTGCACATAATCCTATATTCTGGGAAGTATCTGGAAAAATCAAATCAAATCAAATCAAATCAATGAATATAATAACAATAATACATTTTTTGTGTACTTCCTTAGTAACTAGATGTGTATCTAGTATGTAACCACAGTGTACTGTAAGCACACATTGCTACATAGTATCTACAGCTGTAATATTTCTGTAACTACACATATGTAACAACCGTCAGAAGGGTGTGTGTAAGTACAAACGTGTAACAGGACATTGGTAACAACACTCTTTTCACTTCACTAAGTACTCATGTAACAGGAATTACATAGCTACATTTTGTAACAGCAGTATGTATAAGAGTAACTGGAACCGGGGGTGGTCAGGGGGTGTAGTTGGGTCGGTTTAGGGCTATGTAAAGTGGGTGGAGTTAGTGCACCTCTGTAATACCAGTGTATATATATGGTAACTCATCAGGAACTGCCCACTTAATATAAAGTGTAACATTCTGGACACCAACCACAATTTATATGTAAAACCTAATTGACTGCCCGCTGCTGTGTAACATCAGAGTAATTACTTGCTAAATCCATAGCAACTGTCTATTTAGTATATAAAATATAAAAGTGTAACATTTACCAAAAAGTGCCATTAGTTCAGTTACAAAAAGTGCCCAAAAAGTGTTGTTACCAATGTCCTGTACATATTTGTACACATACAGTACCGTTCTGAGGGTTGTTACATGTGTGTAGTTACAGAAATATTACAGCTGTAGATATTATTTACCAGTGACACTGTGGTTACATACTAGATCTAGTTACTATGGAAGTACACAGGTATTAGGGACCATTCATATAAAGTGGGACCCATTTTATTATATTATAATAAACAACTAAAAAATAATACAAAAAAGCAGACGGAAGCCGAGGCTGGCCCCGCGGGCACATATGAACCGCAAAGGCGTGCTCCACCTGCGGGACCGCCTCGTACCCCCTGGCTGATTGAGCTCGGTGAGGGCTGAAGGGCTTGGGCGCAAGCGTGACGAGAAAGGGGCTCGCCACATCCTGGTCAGCTCTTCGTGCACCTCCGGGAAGAAAGAAACTGGGGGAGAGCGTGGCAGTGCCACTTCTCTAGCCCCTAAGACATAAGACAGCGCTCATGACCGTCCGAAGAGGTGAGAAAACTTCCACACCCAGAAACGCATGGCCGGATCGATCCCCTTATAGAAAGCTTCACCAACCATAAGGAAATTGCTCTTTCCTCCAGGCTGCCCAGGGAAGACCTATCGTGGCAACTCAGAAGTCTTTTCTCACTGGATATGCAGGTGACTGGCACAGACGGCCTTGAAAAAGGCCACCAGCCCACAGGTGTCAGCTGACAGATGCCCAGAAACGCTGTCAGACAATAGAGCAGATTTTGCGGGAACTCCTCCAAACGATCCTTCCTTCACTTTTCTTACGATTGAAAAATCCCAGGGGATCTCCAGCTCTAAAAAAGCAACGGCTCTGAAGCGAAAAGCTGCAGGGGCACTGTCTGCGTGCCTTTTTATACTCACACAGTGATGAAGTGCAGCTGAGTGCAATCAGTGCACGCCAATGTTCATTGGCCTTTAGTAAAGAGCTCAAAGGCAATAGGTCTCTTCGGCTAGTTCCCATATGTAACGTCAAAGTGATTCGACTGAAAGGGTAACACATGATTATTGGTTAATTTTCTTGCTTATTTTTTAGTATTAAATTAAGAATATTGTAAGAAATAAATACAGTCTGATTTAAAAATAGGCCACTGTAAGGTGTTTTTAAATGGTGCTGTTTTGCAGCTTACCTGGAAAAACCTTTGAGTCGTGAACATGTCTGTGAGCTACCTGCCATGATTTCTGTGAATTTTCACAAAGCAATTTGTCGAGTTGCTCTACCAGGTCCAGTCTTTAAATAATGGATGTATTAAAAAATTGTGTATTTCTTCTGCCGTACGAAGTCATGAATTAAAAAGGGAAATGATCATAAATTGATATGGAGTCATGAGAGTGTAGGTGTATGAATGTACTGTATATGTTAATGCAGTTTGGCTTCTATCAGTTCTACACTGAAATCCCAGAACATTTGACTTGTTCAACAGAAAAAAAAAAACATGTGAAAACAGCAAACGCGAGTGGTAAACAGCAGAAGCAAAAGCATTAAAGCTGCAAAAAGCAGTCCTGCCCACTTGTTTAAAATTCTTTGCATCTGTTTGAGGTCTGTTATCAGCCTTCCCGCTAAATATAGGAAATGCACTTTCATGTCCTTTCATTATCATAGACGTTATGTGAAGCTTAGAGCAATACTGTGAGATTTGCTTTGAGATTACAGTGCATGAGAGAAGACCCGGGCAGAAATTCAGAAAGGGAATTTGTTCGACAGCCGCTGCAGTCTGATCTCTGTGCTGCGATGTGCAGGCTAATCAACGGACCCCAGCACAGAAACTCTGTTCATGCTAGACTTCACTAGGATCCTATATATTTCATTTAATTTGGGACTGAGTGCATTACTTTATCCTATGAATTTAACAGGCATTTCCATTAAGACTAAAACACAGCACAGTCAAGTGCATAATTCAAAATACAGGTACAAGACCTGTGTGCACGTTTATAAATGCGGAAACAGATTTTAATCATTTTTGAAAAGTAAACAAAATAGCCATTAGACTTCAGATCAAAATAGAAAATGTTTAAATACATTTTAAATATTATATAAAATGAATACAGGACAATTTAATACTACATATATAAAATAAACACATTTGTCACTTTTTTTATTTTATCCCATTTTCTAGCCACCAAAACATTAATTTAACATAAATTCCCATTCATAACACAATATAAACAAATATAATCAATTAAATTAATAAATAAATAAGTAAACCAACCAATAAATGAATGAATTCATGAATAAATGTTCATATTTTTCAAAAGTGATTGAATACATACAT
>JAUCNO010000345.1:4201-15313 GCA_032353835.1 Enteromius viviparus
AGATACTTACCACAGACTCTTAAATAAATCCACCCTCCGGGGTTTGTGTTCATTTCATCTGTGTCTCTTGTCGTGTTTTCTAGCGCCACGGTTCACAGTGTATACATACAGACATATATATTTAATACATAAATGAATAAAATGTCAAACTAATTTAAAATATAGTTTGTTTTGGAACAACAAATTAAATAAAATGAAACAATATCCTGTAAATGCATGTTTTAAGTCAGAAAATTTTGCTTTTTAAAAATTACTTACTACTTACTATCATTTTGAGTTTCTGTGAATCAATGAAAAATAAATAGATAAATTATATTAAATAAATATATAAATATAGATATTAAACATGTTTTAAATTGGTGAAAATAAGTATTATAATAATACTGATATGTACACCATGTAATATAATAAAGAGTATAAAGAATGTTTTAAATCTTTTCAAAAATTTTACATACCAAAATTAAGAGAAAGAACCATTGAAGAACCTAAATTCCTAAGAGTGTTTGTCTAATAGATTTAGAAGTGGGTCACAGAATACAGGACAGAAGAACTGTCCAGAAATGATGAACAAACAGAAGCAGGGAGGGTTTAGCGTGAGAGGGATTCTCCGTAGCTTAAGTCGATGAGATTCCACCGCTTAAAAGAAGAAAGATGAATGAAGATGAGATTAAAGGAGGATCGGGAGGGTTGGAAAACAGCTGATCGATGGCTCGGCATGAAGATCCTTTGTGCAGTAATTACAGCCGAGTCACAGCTGCCTTTGTTTCCCAGAACTGAACTGATGAGCAGCTTCACGCCAGCCTTCATGTGGAAGACAATTCATCAGAAGGTCACTTCCATGGTTATGAAGCCACGGAAACACTTTTTTCCCCTTTTATCAGGTGTTTGTTTTGTTTTTCATGGATCAGTTTTGCTTTGGAAATAAATAGCAAGCCTGGCAAATGTCAACATGAGCACATTGATTGCCACAGCTGAACCCAATTCCATCGAGTGAGGACAGAAAATCAGTGGATTGAGTTATCTGAGGCTCAGGTCCTGACCTTTGTGCTCATGTCTGTGATAGCGGGAGCCCTTATTGATAACATTTCTCAATAACGGTCTTCTGAATAGTGATTGGAGCAACTTCAAAATGAGACTGGCTATCGATTACAAATGTCTCGGCCTATGCCGATCACAACAGAAGTTGAGAGAAGAGGGCAGTTTGGACTAGAATCAATTGTATTTTTTTTTATTTTTCGCATTTGCATCCAGTCAGTCAAGTTTTTTTTTTGTCTTTCAGCAAAAAAAAAAAGTATTTAAAAAAAGTATTTATTAATTTATTTATTATATTTTATTTTATTTATTTTGATTAGCTCCTTATTAATCCAATTAAATATTATTAAATATTATTTCTAGTCATATTGAATTAATAATATTATTATTGTTGCTTTTTTTATTATATTACATCTATTTATATATTTTACTTGGAGAAATGTACGTATTTCAGTTCACAAGTTTGTGCTTGCCAGCAATCAGCAAAGGTAAGTGAAGCTTGTTTGGCGAGCTGCCCAGGGAGAATGCTCAGGGTTAGGAGGGCTGCCGAGCCCTAGGGTGAACAGCCCTAAGGTCTCGGGAGGAAATAGAGGCAGACGGCCAGTTTCTAACCCTGAGTGGTCCCCAGGTGAAATGAAGGTGGGAGAAGGCGGGATACTGAGATCGAGATGCTGAAAGAAATGGGATCTGGTTATTTATAGGGAGGAATGAGATAAGTGGAAGATTGGAGAGGCGGAGATCGGTTATTGATTACCTGCGCGCACTCCTCCCATAACTGATTTTATAAACAACATTTAATTTACATAATTAATATACATATAAATATAAAAAAAATATATAACCCAAATAATATTTTTTTGCCTAGCTCGTCTTGTAAATAATTTAAAGCCATTCAAGTTTCATCAACATTTCTTCGTGCATTGGTGTCCATTGCAATCTCAAAGCACAGGGTTATTTATATACGCAAATGCCTCGTCCAGTACTCCTGCGCCACTGGCACGCAAGCAGTGTGTATCGTGCACGCACAGGGGCTTGCCTGCATGCTAGTTTACATTTGTATGCATGTTCATGCATATGGGTGTACGTTTGTCCGTAATGTGTATGTATATATCATGTGCGTATGCAGGTGCGTAAGTATGTTTATGTGTGTGCGCTCTACGTGTGTGTACGTGTATTTACGTAGGCTATGTGTATTTATGTGTGTGTATGGATGTTTATATCTATGTATATGTGTATATTAATTGGTGTGTATGTGCATAGTACAATTGTATCAATCAGTACAATTGAGCGCCAGCCACATTCATCACCTACTCTTATCATTTATTTCCTCCACCAAGATCTACTTGAATCAGGATACTCCTTCACTAGCATAGTCTACTCCCAGGCTAATTTTTGCTAGGCCACCGCAAATAAATCAGATTGCTGAGCTGAGAAGCAGGAGCTGCGCTCGCGCTGGACTTCTAAAGACTCGCAGAGGTTCGCTTAAGCCAAAGTTTTCTCTGGCCTTGCATGGCCTGCCACGGTCCTTTCCGGCCATTTTTCTGCCGCCTGGCCCTCTCCGGCCTTGTACTGCCTGCCACAGTTCTCTTCGACCGTTCTTCTGCTGCTTGGCCTCTCTCCGGCCCTGCCTTTGCCTCCCCGCCCGCCTTCCCTGCTCCCCTCAAACCCAGTTCTCTCACTAAGCTCCAGCCCTGCCCCCCTCGTTGTGGTCGGGGGACCACAAAGGCCGTCCCCTTGGGTCAAGGGTCTCGCCGGATATGGTCATTTTTCCCTCACCCCGACCCCAACGGAAGGTTCTCTTCACTTCTTGCCGGAGGTCCTTCGGTCCTAGCAATCATCAGTTCACATTCTTCACTTAATCCTGGTATAGGCCATAATATAGAGTGTGACTTGATGTGTGCTATAAATTTTCATGCCAATCGGCCTCAGGGAGTGATTTGATGTTCCTCAGGGGATACTCAACAAAACACCTCGCTTTTAGAAAACTAGCACCGAACGTATCACCCTCCGAACATACAGCACTTCTCATTCAGAACAAGACTGCTAAGGATATCACACAAGTTGCTTATAGCTGCTATTTTATATTTAGTATATACTCCTGTAAGTAAAGGCAGAGGGGGGTTCCTGTCAGAGCCATGATGGAGCCTCCAATCCCGGCCACAGACTTTATGTCTGTAACCTCTCATGCTCTATAAACCTAAATTGTTCTATCAATCACAATAGCACAATTATCAGCAAAATCTCAAGCCGCTGCTACTGTTATCATCATTTACACAAAATATTTTTCAGCCCTTAGCGGGAGCGCATAATGGCGTTTGGATTGATTCAGACCAAATTTACTAGTGTAGTTTTATTGCAACAGGGACTGCGAAATGACTTTAGAGGAATGGAGCTCTGCAAGCCGTTGTGACGTTAAACAGGTGACGGAGGCAAAAGAGTTAATGCGATTACTCTGAAAGCTGTTGCTTCAGTGGTTGGGACAAGTTGAGAAACAGTCCCTTGAATTGCATGAGTGAACAGAAACCAACACACATATCGCAGCTGTGTATTGATATTTCCAATGCTCTTTGGGATACACGGACACCTTTTTCTGTTAATCTTCTCTGACTATTCCGGGCACGGCTTCTCTTCGGGCCTCCGCCAGTGAAATCGATGCGGAGCCGGACGGAAATTTGGTTAGAGACACCGGGTGCGCTTGTAATCCCATCATGCTCAGAGTCACAGACACATTTCAGCCAGAGTTAAATATGGTTGTTTGACGGGCCGGCGTGATCGATTTCTTCTTTCGGCGCTGTTATAACTCCATCGCGGGCCTGCAGAGCAGCTTTTATTACCCTGGCTGCTCTCGAGGGCGGCGCTAATGTTGCACTAAAACTCGGAGCGTGTGCGCACAAATGGCAACAATTACAACACAAACTGAGCTCTGGAGAAACATCCGAGGATGTGATGCATTGTCTACAAATAAGGCAAAAAAAGAAAAATTTTGTTGAAATGTTGCAAAATTGGGTGTGCTGCAGAAAATGTTTAATTGGTGCCATGCCTAAGAGGAAAGAGCGTAAAAAGTGCCTTGGTCTTTAAGATAAATTATAAATGACAGGAGACAAATAATAGCACATTCGAAATGTTAAAATATACCATCATCTCCTACAGCACTGCAAACCTTTGAGGTTTTCATTCTTTGTATTGAGCCAGCAGGTCAATCTGTGACATTTAGATCTTCTGTTGGTCAAAAATCTTTTAGAAGTGGGCATTTTGTTGCAGAATAGAGCCGGTTTTGAATGTGAGTTTGCAGTCAGTTGAAGAGAGAATGAAAATGTTGTCCTAAGAATCATATGAATATAAATTGGGCGCCGTTTTAAAATGGTGACCAGGATGTGGAGGCTGAACATAACGTTTAACTTTTCATTGTCAGTATTGTCAATCATTATTTTTTTAAATTAAATTTGCATTTAAATGTATTTCATTGTCAATCATTATTTTATTTTTGCATTTAATTTTATTTTGTTGTCAAACTTTATTTTATTTTTATATTTAATTGCATTTAATTTTATTTTATATTTCATTTGTATTTCATTCAGATTCTCGCTAGACTAATGTGCATTAATGAATTGCATGCTCACATTGAGAACTTGTTTTAAAATAGTAAATTATTTAAATTATGATTTTAATTTAAGTTCATGGTCCACGTCATGTGGTAAATAGGTATTTTATTCTATTATCTTTGTTATCTATTATTAATATTGCCTGTGTTACTAACATTTAATTCAAAGAAGATAAATGTTTGAATTTAAACATTTATTATTTATATTACATATTTTACACATTTACAGTTGTACTATTTGAATGGCAACCTAAACTTAAACCTACATTTGCGTGTCAATGAGGCAGTCAAGTAAGGAAATCTCATGGGCAAATATAATTCCAAACACAGATCGCAGATTAATCCTGTAATCACAGAGGGAAGTGTAGTGTTTGCCTTTAGTTCTCTCTGCATGCTGTAACTCTGGTGAGTATTGAATTCAGTAGGATCCAGAACTCCCTGTGTTCCTCTACCAGCACATTCATATCCTCCATTTACTGCACTGGGACTCTCTACCCCCAATTCACATCAAACGTCCCTTGTGAGACGAGCGCAGACAAACAAATGAAGAATAAATAAAGCTGCATTACAAATGTCAGTTTGTGCTCTCTGCAGCATCGCATGGGAGTAAAAAAAGCTCCAAAATAATGAGACATTATGAGCAAGTGCAGTTTATCTCAGTGCGTGAATCAAACCTCTCGCGTTCCTGCGACTTCCACAGGTTTATTGGAGAACATGGATCAGATTGTCAGGGTCTCACCCAGAGGACTTGGGTCATTTTAGCTCTAGTTCACAATTGTGTTTCTGCTGCTACTCCTCGTTCTGTGGTGTGAAAGGCCAACATGAGATTATGTTAACCTCATTTTATACAGGATGGAGTTTACAGCATGCTGATATGGAAATACAATATACTGTTTTGCAAATGTGGTTGGCTTGGGTGGCCTAGGTAGTTTGGGGAATGAAAATGGAAATTGTCATAAAAATATTCAGCTTTATCTATTGTTGTTTCGTCTTGGCGCGTCATGTTTACTGACTGGCTTGAGTCAGAGTGCACAGGCTTCTTTTACTGTCTGTCTGGAAAGATGTGCTTGCAATATATCAAAATTGGTACACTGGTACACAGAGTTTTAAATATAAGGTAATCACTGGATTTATCCCAAAAGAATAGTAACATATTCTATTCTATTTTATTCTGTTTTAGCTGATTTAATGTTTGAATCTGCCAAAATTTACAGATCTTTATAATACATTCAGACCTTTGTTTGAGATGACCTCAGATATAGATCAGTTTTTGCAGCCTGGATAATGTTAACTAAAAAGGAAATCATTTGTGGCCATGCATCACAAAACTAGTCATAAGGGCCTTTAAAAAATAAACACTGTACATACATAAATTAATTCATTAAATGGGGTTTATCAGCTGAATAAATAAGATTTCCATTGATAGGATATAACAATATTGGCTGAGATACAACAATTTTAAAAATCTGGAATCTGAGGGAGCAAAATAAAAAACAAATATTGAGAAAATCCCCTTTAAAGTTGTACAAAGATGACTTTTGTTGTATTTACAGTTGAAAATGTACAGGATTTGTTTATGGAACCCAATCTTTAATTAATATCCTGATGATTTTTGAAATTTTGTCATGTAGCAATATTCTATTTCTATTCTATTCTATTCTATTCTATTCTATTCTATTCTATTCTATTCTATTCTATTCTATTCTAGTTAGTTACAACCGATCTTTCCAATATATTTCAAGTTTTCTGCTGCACCTTATGTAGGTAAGTTTATAATATTCTTTAATAGCTCAGTCTCTAAACTGTGCATATAGACTTTTATATTAAAGCTTATTAAAGCACAATATTAGCACATATCAGTTAGATTGCTTTTCCTGTCTAAAATGCCCAAATAATCTGAGATATGGAGCTGCCCTTATGACATCCATCAACGGGAGACTATCCACAACATATTCGGCTCCGTCTCCTGAATCATATTTGTAAAATAATCAATCCTTATTGCTTTTGGACGGACAGACTGTACACAATTTTTACAGTTCACGGAGACCACTGTATCATTATTTCAAATACTTTTCTTTAATGCAGACTTAATATTGTTGTTAATATAGATATTTATTCCAGATTAACGTGGCACATAAAATCCAAAACTCATGTCTTTGCATGCGTGTCTAAGCGGACTGTTCTTGGACCAGATCATAGTCGTAAGTCTGTTTTTAACGAGTGCCATCTATCTGGCAGACGGTTTTCTCTCTCTTACTCTCTCCATTGTCAGCTCACACTTTTGACATCCATGACTGCGCTTGGATGCAGATTGCCATTTTGGATGGTGATTGCCCATTGGATTGCCATATGGTAGCGTCCCCGCTGGACAATGCAACAGGATGCTAAGTGTCTCTGGAATACGAACCGGCCGGGCTCGAGTTAACGCCTCTCACGTCTAATTGAGAGCCGGCACAAAGCCGTTCCTCCATCTCAACCCCATTCAGATCATCTATTGTTTTAGAGCTGCCTCTCGCTGCACAATAGAGCGCTTTATTTCTCATCGGCCTTGACAGCGAGAGGGAAGAGGCAGCTATTTTTAAAAGCATGTGGGTGACCGCGTTAGCTAATAAACGCTCGCATTACACCAGCCAGTGCAGAGAAGAAGAAAGAGCGGGAAAGAGAGAGAAAGAGAGAAACAGACACGGCACGCTCGGGCATTCAACAATTTGCAGCTGCACAAACCTGACTTCTCATTACACGGAAAATCCACTCACATCAGCCACAACGCTCCTTCAGACACCACCTCCTATATTTTATTTAAAGCTTTGTCTATGAATAGTATTACGAGTGAACACAGGCAAACAGGCATCAGCCATTCTCTCGCTAATGTACCAGATGATGTAGTCGCATATCTCAAAGCTAGACGTCAATTATGTGCATTTTACCCCTCCTTCTCTCGCGGCTACCGTATCCGATGCGATTTACCGCTCACGGCCATTTAGGAAGACACATTTGCAGCTGGCTTTCTGCTCGCCGTGAAAAGGAAAAAAAGATTTGCATTAGATGAACTGGATGTTCCCTGCCAGTTCGTTAGAATTGGCGGCGCTTGATGGATGGTTATAGATTTGCTGCTCCAGCAGCGTTTGGTCCTAATTGGAGTCTTATCTTGACATCTGTAAATATATGGGCATTGACTGGCCGGTCAAATGCATTAGCTATTGTGGTGGTGGCACCTCATTTGTTTTCGCCACAAAATACTTTTTACGCCGTGTGCAGACAGAGTTTCATAAACCCGGTGTGTTCGCACTTTCCAGAGCTTTATGGGAAAGCCTGGTGACATTTTTGGACACCCAGTGCTGGGATCATGCTAGTAGCACTACAGAATGCTAAATAGCTTAGTCATATTTCAGACTTTCTAAAATTATGCCAGTAAATGCAGTCATTCAATCAATCAATCAATCAATCAAAGTAATGAAAACCTTCATTAACTTTTTTGTTGCTCCAAACCTGTAAGTAATTAACTATGAATTACTGTTTCTGTAATTATTTGACCAATTAGTTCATCTTTAGGAATTATTTATTATGTGCTAAATAATATATCCATTTTTTAAAAATGCAGTGTTTTTGGTCCATAATATATTGTTTTTGTACACCATTGGAAAAAACAATCAAACAAAAAAAAACCTGCTGTGACGTTTTATTTTTCAATTTATATTTCAATGCATATTATATGAATATTTAAATGGCCACTTTTTTCAAATTGAAATTAAGTCATACCAGACTTAAAGTTTCCAGTTTATGGGTAAACTATCTCTGTAGCAAAGTAATTTAATGCTGGTTAATGCAATAGTTTCAAGTTTTTTTGTCCTGCTGTACACCCCATTATATTAAAATAGGTTGCAAATGTTCTTTCATGTTCATTTAATCTCTTACATGCTAAATAGTTTAACTTTTCCTCACTTCTAGAGCCAAAATAATAAATTAATATATCAGCAAATTTCTGTCACTTGCGTCAGCAGTGGAGTTACTAAGACTTTCACTTGCAAATCCAGACAATAGTTTCCAGCACGATTATAATTACTTTAGAGTACTCCAGCATTAATGGCTAATGCCTCAGATTTGTGCATAGAGAGCCAATTTATAGAGTTAATGTGTTTTATCACTAATAGCACAGTGCTTAGCGATTGCTAACTCATATTACTTCTGTATGAGTTTCTCCAGAGTGTTCAAATAACTGTGGCACATGTCTTATCGCTTGATCATGACCAGAGCCATTTATCTCCATTAAGGCTGACAGCCTGGGTGTTTTTGCACGTGGAGGGAAACTGTCGGTGCGTTAAACTACCTAATGCATGTACGTAGGAAAAGTTAACCCCAAAATTATTATTGCTTACTCTCAGGCAATCCAATAGATGTTTTGTTTCTTTCTTAGGAACCGATTTGGAGACATTTAGCATTACAATACTTGATCACCAATGGACTAAACCGCTGATAGAAACATCACAAGTCATCCACACCACCCCAGTCCATCAAAAAGTTGATTTTAATATGGCATTCTACAGTAAGGTTGTCTCATTCTGACGGGACCCATTCACTGCAAAGGATCCGCGTGTGAATGTTATATTTCTCCAATTCTGTTCTGATGAAGAAACTCATCTTAAATGGTCGGAGTAAATTTTGGCCAAACTATTTCTTTAATGATCAAAGAGACAGGAAAATCTACACAGGAAGAGTTTGAGTGTGACGTTGATGATGGATCAGTCACGTTGTGCCAGGTTTCACTGGGCGGGGCTAAGTGTGTGACTCAGCACGGTTGTGTCGTCGGGTGGCACTCTTTGCTTTCGAAACGCCGCTCTGCTTTTAAAACTGTTTCTGTGACAGTTACCATGGAAACTGGGAGACTCTGATTTGCCCTAAGAAGTTTCTGTATGAGTGTGCATGTGAGTGCACGAGAGAAAGATAAACATGAGGCTTATATGTGTATTACAGTTACAATCTGTTCTTATCTACACCGACCGTGTGTGTGTGTGCACATACAAAGGAGATTGATGGTTTATTTTAGTGCATCTTGCAGTTTTTGTGTGGACCATTTCATCATTGCACGGTATGTGCTGTGGAAAATCTTTCTTTTTTGGCTGCCGGTTTGCTGAACGGAGATTTTTATTCCATGCAGCAACCCTAAGTGCTCAAATAATCTCCATGCTCAAATATCTAATGTGCTTTTTTTATTTAATAGATTATATAAATGTTAATAAAAGGTGTTTCCTCCTCCTCCAAATACTTATCAGGAAGAAGTTATTAAATGACTGGGGAGGAGGCCAGTAGATGGGGGGGTTGCCATGACGACGGACCCGAGTGCCGGCAGTAATTTGTGGGAAAGCGCATGGCATTTTCTTTTTATTCTGCAACAGACCTGAATCACACAATAGCCGGACTCCATCGACTACGATGCTACAACTAACTTCCTGCCTCTAAGAAGTTTGCTGAACCTCTGATAGAACAGAAAGATGCTGGGAGGTTTTGTATTACTTTCATACTCTAAGATATTCTGCAACTTTCTAGAAGGGTAGAGCATTTATTGCATTTATTCAGTCGATGTTAATATTTCAGCTTTCTACTTCATGTAAACAGCATTGTGTACATATCCCTGTGGGAACTTTTTCTTTCCATCTACTTCTTGTAATATGAACTAATTAGTGTCATACATTACTACAAACCACTAATGTGCTGTATTAAACTTTATGCATAACTGTTTCTTCTACAGACATTCTGTGACCATCGTGTTACTTCAAGTATGTTTTACATTAGCATGAATATGGGAATTCGAATGCATCACATAGACAAGAACTCGAATTCGAATGCATCACATAGACAAGAACAGACAAGAACTGAAGGACAAAAACCAACTTATAAAGGGGAGACAATCCCTGATAACAAACTGGACACACCTGACATGAATAGCTAATTAAAGGTCACGGAGAAAAAACAAAGAGCAGGAAATGACAACAAAGAACATTAAAACACGTAACATGTGGAAAAATGACAAACTGCAATGGATCAAATGGGACATTTCATGTATTTTTCACAGTGAAATAGTTTTTCACATTTTACAGTTTTTAAAAAGTTTTCACTTACAATTTTCTTTAAAACTATGTGAATGAAATAAAAATATTGCAATATTTGTTGCATCTCATATTGTTAAGTAAATTTTTTTTCCATTATTTCTGTGTCGTGTGTTACTATAATTTTAATACTTTCCTTAATTTGCAGAAAAGTTGTGTGCAATAAGTATGTATTTATTTATACATTTATTTATTAATGCATTATTGGTTTGGTAATTTCCTATGTACTTTTCCGAGTTTTGTATACTTGCATAATTGTGTCATTTATTTTTCATATATTTCTATCTACGTACTGGTACTGGATCTATCTATCTATCTATCTATCTATCTATCTATCTATCTATCTATCTATCTATCTATCTATCTATCTATCTA
>JAUCNO010000347.1:0-36418 GCA_032353835.1 Enteromius viviparus
CATCAAGCTTTTGAGAAAAATGTATTTGTTCAAATGTCAATTAACATTGTAGGCTATTGCATTGCATTACACGGTATGTTTTGGCCCCACAATATTTGATCATAAAACTAAGCATGTATCACCTTAATGTGGCTATGAAGTGAGAGCTGATGTTTATGTGCAACTTTTGTGGTTCTTTAACAGCAGAAGGGGCAGTGTCAAAGATGAGATGGATGTAACGCAAGTCAATGACGACGATGAGGAGGAGGAGGACGGTTTCTTTGGTCCAGCTCTTCCCCCTGGATTTCAAAAGGGAGACAATTCACCTGAAGTGTAATAAACACTTAATAATATTATCCCACATGGTAATTTTTAGTGCAATTCAAGCATCCCAATCTAAGTCTTGGATGAACTACAATTTGCATCAACAGGCCACCTCTACTAGGACCTGCACTCCCTCCAGGATTTAAAAGACAAGATCATAATGAAGATGATGATGAAGATGCAGAAGATGATGCTGGGCTTTTAGGACCAGCTTTACCGCCAGGATATCGAAAACAAGACGGATCTCCTGAAAGGTGACAGGAATTTGACCTCGAATTAAACAACACAACAGATATCACTACTCTACTACAGCTATTTATATATGCATATAACTATATAAAGTTCACACACACACACACACATATGTAAAAACATACTTTTATTTTGAATGCGATGAATCATTTGACACCTCTATACTCTATACCTTTCAGTAGTATCACATACTGCTCTATTCAAATGTAATTTTTTTTCTCTCTCCCTCTGCAGACCATCTGTTGTTGGACCTGCTCTACCTCCAGGCTTTAAAAGACATGATGCAGATGAAGATGAAGAGGAGGGAGAAGAAGATGCAAGAGGATTTTTAGGACCAGCTCTACCACCAGGTTATACACCAGAAATGTCAAGCGGTGAAGAAGAAGAAGATGATTATGTCATTGGACCCATGCCATCAAAAGGACTGTCCCAGGACTCTGTGGCATTGGACTTTGAAAGAAGAGCTCAAAAAATGAAAGACAAACTTACAGGAGTGGATGTAAGTGCTTTTTAATTTTGTTTTAGAATCTGTTAATTTAGCTAGTAGTTGTAATATATTATTAGTAGTAGTTTTTTTGTATTGTATGTTTCTAATGTTAAGCCTCACATGCTTTAATTTTTATTTCCATGTTCATACTTCACACCCGACTCATTTTGCTGTACTTGTACAATGACAGTAAAGAGCTTGATTCTGAGTTGTTTTGTTCATTGGGAAAATAGATGTTGATTTATTCCAGTCACTGTGCAGACTAAAAGATCTTCTGCTTTCAGACTGGGCCCAAAGTGATCTCCAGAGAGAGCTGGATGACCGAGTTGCCTCCAGAGCTGCAGCATGTGGGCCTGGAAGCACGAACCTTTAAGAAAAGATCAGGCCCTGAGAACAAAGACCGCTCAATTTGGACTGACACTCCAGCTGACCGTGAGCGGAAAGCTAGGGTGAGTTAGTAATAGATGTAACTGAGTTCGGATGTGAAATGTGGGGATTGTTGTAGAGAGTCATCATAGATTTTCCAGTGACATCATATGTGATTCTGCAGGTGATATAAGCTTTTTTTTACACCGGGTTTTGGAAAAGAGGGATTTTTAGGGATTGTTTGGAAATCCCCTTTCCTGCTTGTCTTTTCTAGGAACAACTAGAAGCTAAGGAAAAAGGTGAATCTACCAAAGTTGATGAACCTCGTCTGTCTCGGAAAGAGCTTGAGATTGCTGACAAAGTTTCAAAATATAATGTAAGTTCAGTTAAATCCAGCTGTTTTTCTACACATGTACTACAATATAGCACTGATATATTACCAGTAAAAGTAGTTTGGAATACTTTGAGTTAGTGTTTTTTATTTTTTTATTATTGTTTGATCAAAAATCCAGTAAAACATTTATTTTGTAGTAGCTCACTTTGATGGACCACACCTTTTAGTTTTCTTGATGAAGCTGTGACTGCTTAAGGATAAAAATGTGAATTTTTCGAATGTCCATCTCTTTTTTTAGGAGTCCAAGCGAGGTGAATCTCTCATCAGTATGCACACTAAGAAGATGAAAAGAAAAGCTGAAGAGGATTCTAAAAAGCCTGTGGAAAGAAGAGCTTTCGACAGGGACACAGACCTCCAGGTCAATCGTTTTGATGAAGCTCAGAAAAAAGCTTTGCTCAGAAAGTCACAAGAGCTGAACACCCGCTTTTCACACAGCAAAGACCGCATGTTCCTATAAGAGACGATCAATATATGTATCTCTTGTTGTCAGGGATTATTTTCTAAAGGATGTTGTACTGCGCTGGCATCTTTGAAGCATCGTCATCAAAACATTTGTTGACAATTATGTGTAATATATTTTTCATAATTAAAGACCATTTTAGACCCATTGAAACTTTGTGTTGTGTCATAACATTTTAAAATTATTATTATGTTAATGAAAAAAAAACATTACTATGATTATAACAACTAAACATCTAACATATTTATATCACTAATTTTTTTTGTTTTACTTTGATTTATGCACTTGTTACAATTTAAATCCATTATCTTTTCTGTACAGTTCACTATTACTATATTAATGCAATTCAACATTCATAGTGATAATGTTACAATGCAAAAAATCATCCTGGTCCTAATATTATTCCTAATATTATGTTTTGTTACCCCATGTAAAAATATCTTCCTTTTGTTTCTTAAACCATACATGTTTGAGGTGATAAGGCTCAACTGAATTGTTTCTTAGAGGTTTTTCTGTTATTATAACCATAAAGTTGTAAAGTATGTCATTTCTGTAAATAAATACTGATTGTTTTCTATTCTATTCCTTATGGAAAATCATGGTTTATAACAGTAAAAGTTTAGCAACCATGTATTTTGTTTGTTGGTTTGATTGTTTTTGTTGACTGTTATTTGAATAACCACAGATTTACTTATTCTATTCTATTCTAGTCTGTGCTCAAAAACATGTTCGTATCCAAATAAATTGAGTTTTTATTTATTTTTTACTAAATAAAATGATAAAGCGACGTAAACAAATTCTCCTTTAACTAAACTATTAATGATTAAGCTAACAAATACAAATGTCTTTATATATATGTATATATATATATATATATATACATACACTTTTTTTTTTTTTTACTGTTTTCCACATTCATGGATTTTGTCTGTGCGTAGCATTTGTATTAACCAACGCGTTTTTTATTTTTGTCCTACCAGGCTTCCATACAACCTGTTCTGTTGTTGATGGTGCGTTAGCTAGCGAGTGTGTAGCGGCGAAGCGGTAAATTAAATCCACATGAATAACTAGAATATAATTATTTAAACTATTAACAAACATGTCAGACAAAGGAGAGGTGGATTTAACCGGGGCAAAACAGAACACTGGTGTATGGCTGGTCAAAGTAAGTGCTTTAACTAGCTCGATGATGAACTGCTAACGTTACTGCAGCCGGTTTTTGTACATGGCTTTAGCATACACGAGTACCTCGCATGGCAGTGATGATGTTTTGTCGTGTCATTATTAAAACCAGGTTAAACACGGGTATTGTTTTAAAGCAATGTTACCATTAATTTCATTTAAGGTCCCAAAGTATTTGTCACAGCAATGGGCCAAAGCAACAGGGAGAGGAGAGGTTGGAAAGCTCCGAATAAGCAAGTATGTCACAAAAAAGTATACCATCTGCATTTTATGAAAAACTACGCGTTATGTAACCGTTTATTTAAATCATTAATATGTATACAATTGTTGTTTGTGCAGGAATCAAGGCAAAGCAGAGGTAACTACTATGTATTTAAACATTCAGTGTTTTAAGAGGCTCGTCTTTAGATGCACTCAGTATTTGTCTGATTGATTGACAGGTGTCTTTCACACTCAATGAGGAGCTGACTACCATAGAGACCATTGGGGAGAAAACTTCTATGGTACGAGCGCCTAGAGAGCATCCATTCACTCTGCAGACGGTCGGTGGACAGACTCTGGCTGTTTTTACTGAAAACTCTTCAGGTGAGAACCAGGACATAAAGCTGTGAGCTGCTTTATGTGTAAGCTGTGACACATACACACTAGGCTGAACCCACGGTTCAGTTTGTATCACGGTTTTAGTATCACGGTTTTCGGTTCGGTACGGTTCTTGTTATTTTTACTTTTAATCTTAAACACTCCAGAAGTGTACTTAAGCATATGACATATAGATTAATTATCCACAATTTAGGATACAGTATTAAAAAAGTTATATCATGTAATTATTCATAAACTGAATTGGATGTGTAAGAGTAGAATGCACTTTTTTGTGTGGAAAGCCCGCTTTTATTAAGCAACTGTTGGAAGGTGTTCGGAAATGTCAACGGATGAGAGCATCAGCGCACACGGGGGGAAAAGCGCTGTTATAACACAGATGCACATTCACGCTAATGTGACCGAGCCCGACCCGAACCCAAGCATCCTTTCTAAATATCTGTCCAAACTGTATCCATCCTCTAACAGGTAACATGAAATGTTCCCACACACCAGATTTATACGACGCTGGCGCATCCTCCAACTCCGGGCAGCCTTTCTTTTCTTTTCCTGCTGCCATTTCTGCAGGTACAGTATTGTGACCTGCAGCACTCACTCCACACCGTAGACACCTCAATTCTTTAGCGCGAAAGGGAAACACACTGACGTCACATACAGGGCACGAGGCTACATTGCGCATGTCAAGAACCGTCGAACCGTGCGACGCATGCATGTACCGAACCGAGACCAGCGTACCGAATGGTTCGTTTTTTTTCATGAACATGCTACCCCTACTGATTACTATATGTACTTTCATGCATCGAGGCTTAATGACTTGATTTGGTCGTAATAACAATGAAGTCCCATTTCACATGTTTTATTGAAATGAACATTACAGAATTTTAATGAGTTGTGAAAGTAATTTCATGTTGATTTCAATGGCCATAGCCCAATTCACATCATTTGGCCTACGGGGTTTGCATTCTTACGGAAATATCTTGAAGTTGATTGCACACTAAACCAGATCTTTGAGACCTGTTTAAGGAGGCACTTGTGAAATAATCTTTTTCTCCAAGAAAAATTGGAATAGATGGAGAGCATTTGTGCTCCATTCTATCTCACACTGCCTAGCAGAAACAATCATAGAGATGTAAAAGTTTGTAATTTTGAGATTTTCTTTAGTTTACGATCTAATGCATAATTTGTTACTTTCGAAGTATAAATACCGTCCAAGCCTTAAAACTTTAAGTTTTTCCCTCTCCAGGCTCCCCCATTTAATCAAAAATTTATAAGTAAGAGTTTTTATTTGTAGTACAGCTCTGCCCTGAGATGCTTTGAGTGAACCAGGTGAGAAAGAGATATAAAAAGCTGCCCGAGATTTTCCTCCAAATTCCATTCTGGCAGCTCCCGGGTTTCAGCGGGCTTTTGAACTGTTTGTTTGGTCAAACCAAGTGCAGAACAAGATGATTATTCATTTTAATGTGGGTTGATTAAATATTTAGAACATTTAATTATAAATCCAGCTCTGTTATTGAAAGTGTCTCGGTTTTAGCACAGTGTTTTTGAAGAGTCCTTCATTAGAGAGTCCTTTGAGCATTGGCCGGGTTCAGAGGGTCTCGTTCTGACGTACAATCTGACGTTTGGGGCATCACCTTTCTAGTGCGTAGAGCATCCAGCAGTGATGAGCCTGACAGGGAAGGAGGGATTTATTAATGAGTAGCGGTGATGTGGGGACCGTGACCCATGCAAAGAAAACCTTCCACCCAGGATAGCGCCAGAAGAACTAACATGCCCTCCCCTCCACTGCCGCCGCCGTCAGCTGCCAACCAGCGGGAGTGTGATCATGTCACACTGACGGGTCGGTGACTGACAGTTGTGCCGCGGTCTCCCTGTTTCTCCATCTCCTCATTAAAACAGAAATGAGTGGGAGCAATCACTGTCACTCATGTGGCAAAGCTTCACGGGCATTAATAAACACTGAGAATGGTGGGGGAAAGAACCCCGCTGCAGTCATCTGAGCTGTTGCTGGAGTGAGGAGAGGTTTTGAACGTAGTTCTTTGCTATGTGGCGGCCAGATGCTGATCATGAGCGTGTGAATGGATGTGTTGGTGCGTGCGTCCTGGAGATCTAATGTTTGCGAGACTGAATGTGTTTGCAGGGTGGCAGTGGATGCCACACTGATCCGTTCAAGCCCACTGCAGGACGCACACAACAGATGGGAATTGTCATTCGCTTCGCTCTGTGCAGAAGCGGTTCTCCTGTGAGGTTGTTTTTTTTTTTTTTTATATATATATAAACGCCAGGATGATGTCCACATGTGCCCTGCTGTAGTGCGTATACAGAGTTGCGGAGTAGCACAATACAGATATATAGACAAATATTTATGGATAAATAAATATATATATTTTTTCTATTCAATTTATCGTTGGCTATTTAATTTCCAATCTAGTCTCATAATACAGTATGTACACCACCATTTACAAATTTGGTGTCAGTAAGACATTTAATGGTTTTTAAAGATGTTTCTTCTGCTCATCAAGGCTGCATTTATTAGATTAAAAAAACTGTAGTATTGTGAAATATTATTTCAATTTAAAATAACTGTTTTCTGTGTAAATATACTGAAGGATTTCTGAAAGGATCATTTGACACTGAAGACTGGAGTAATAAGGCTTTGTATCACAGGAATAAATTACATTTTAAAATATATTCACACAGAAAACAGCTATTTTAAATTTAAATAAAATTTCACAATATTACAGTTTTTCTTGAATTTTTAATCTAATAAATGCAGCCTTGATGAGCACAAGAAACATCTTTAAAAACCATTAAATATCTTACTGATCTTACTGAAACTCTTGTAGTGTACCTCGCTTTCACGTTTTGAGCAACACTATTTTCATGTACTTACCAGCCCACTCTTACAGCAATTTGTACGTATTTTACGAGGTGGCTAATTTGTATGAATTTGTATGACCTCACTTTTTGCCTACACCTAAGCCCGCCCCTAAACCTACCTGTCACTGGGGTTTAGACAAATCATACAAAAAGCATATGAGTGAGGTTGTACGAATTTGTACACATTTTACACCTCGCATGAATACGTATAATTATTTATATTCCTCACAAGTACATTTATATATATATATAACTAAATGTACTTGTGAGGAACCTCACTCATATGCTTTTTGTATGATTTGTCTAAACCCCAGTGACAGGTAGGTTTAGGGGCGGGGTTAGGTGTAGGCAAATACATATATATATACGTCTCTGTTGGTCATTTTTTTGGTCAACAGAGTTGCCGCTTCTTGAGAAAAAACAAAACCGTATTATATTGCATGTCATACTCTGTATGCCTTTGCAAAAAATTGCAAAAGCCAAACCAATGTGTTTTATGAGAAAAAAAAAACTAAATTAACATTATTATTCTCTAGTTCACATTTCCTCTGTGATTAAAGTATAAGTGCTTGTTTGGCGGACTGTTTCGGGTGACAGACAGGGAGCCCAGTGGACCCCGAGCCCTAGGAGATTTGTCCCTAGGAGGCGAGGGTTGAAAGATGTTCAGAACCCGGCCTGGTCCCTGTGTGCCCCCCAGGAGGAAGTGGCGATTTGTTTAAAGCAGCGAAAAGACAATAAGTCGCTAACCGGGCGGTTTTAGATGGTAGCTGAACGGTAACGGTGGCGGTGTTTCCAAATAGAGAAAACTGGAGGAGAAATCTGATAAGTTTGGGCTTTCTCTTCTGGTCTGGCCCATGCTCTGGTGGCGGTAAGGGGAAAGTGGTGAAAGTCAAAAAATGAAGATACCAGAGAGAGGAAGTGAGCGGTATTTAAAGCGGAGGAAAAGAGTTCTGATAATTAGTAATGAGGAGATTGGCAGCAGCTGGTGATTGTTCATACATGCTCCTCCTGAAATTCGTTATAAAACATCATTTTGTATTATTATGCAATATATGGAAACAGCTCAAAGGCAAAATTCTTTAGTGATAGGCATAAACTAAAGCTTATGTGACAATTCTCTCTTTTTAAGGATGATGTCATCACGCACAACATTTTATTTCACCATTTTGAAATAAATTTTCTAAAAAGTCATCTGAATTATTTTTCTAATGATTTAAGGATGTTATATTATAATTAGTTAGTGTTTTATTTGGTTATTTTAATCTCTAGGGAACAAAACAAAATTGTAGTCAGTTTGGAAACCTGGTTTCGGGAACGACTTTAACATGCGACTGAATTAAAGTTTACTCGGTGGCCCTGCGGTGGTGGTACACACGGCGGTAATAGGCGTTAGGTCAAGAATGTGTTTTGTAAACAATATGTAACACTTTATTTACCTCAGGCGAGAAATTAATCCAGGAGAAGAACATTTAGCTAAATATTAGCCTATACATTTACTATTTTTGCGTTACCTGTTAATGATTTTGTTTTGAATCTTTTCGAATGATGAATTTAAATAAATTTGCCAAGAAATAAGTAACAGTGAGCTAAATGGTTATATGTTTTATAATGAATGTAAAATTTCTTTATTAGTAGATTGTTAATTCTAAAAATAAATAGCAAGTAAATTTTATAACTATTGCTCTGTTTTTAAGCATAACCTTTATTATAGTGATGTGCAAGCAATAGACCTACCTATTTTTTACAACATTATCTGTGGGTTTTATGCTTAAGAAAAATAATTACAATTCTGTTTATTGAAGACAGAGATTTAAATAATTTTGAATAAAGAACTGACTTTTGTAAAGGGGAAATAATACAACTAAAAGTCTAAATTGTCTTGTAAACATTCGGCTTTATACTTATCTAATATGCTATTTCTAGCTTCATATTCCTGTTACATGCTGCAATTATTTTCTACGATGAAAAAAAAATATCATTTGATCATCTTTTTTTTCAATTTTAATGAAATATTTTCTTGATGTGAAAAAACAAATATATGGTTTACTTTTAGCAACACTATTAGATGTATAACTTATAACGAGCCATTTTAAAAATACATTAAAAGTAAGCTCGTAACCCATCTGATTGCCAATAAATTTAGAGCGTCCAGAGTCTTCAAAGTGCATCGTTTGATCACCTTTTGTCTCATCTGCACAATTAGGACTCAGTCCACTGGGTTACTTTGCTCCCACTGAGCGCTGTCAGCGGCGCAAAGCAGCAATGTGGATGGCATACAAATACTGACACACATAACTTGTGTAGTAATTAACCAGCGAGAAAGACGCGATGTACATACTCATCTCTCTTCCTGTTGGAAGCCTCTCGTAGACGCAGGTCACTATCAGAAGGGGTAAACAGGGGTTGCAGTGGGTCCACCAATGAAGCATTGTGGGAAATCATGTTAGCATTGCCTCCCCCTTTCCGATGGATCAGCCTCGCAGTGGATGCATGCTAATTAGAATTCTAGATTCAATTAAATAGCTCGGTTGATAAGCCATGGACAAGTGCCACATGCTGGGGAAACGTGCTCTCTTGCGCTCTCACTCTTTCTCCCTACTCCTCTGTTATTATGTCCCAGTCTGGATCTTTTAACAGAATTTTAAGAGACCGCTGCCCGTTGAGAGCACGGATCTGTCTCTTGTTCTGCATGTAAGGAAGGAAATGAGAATATGATAATTGTCTTCGTTTTAAGTGCTTTGGTCCACAGGGGCTGCGTGCGCTGGATAAATGAAGCTGTAAAAGGGAAATTGTTGGATAATCAGAACTTCTCTTTGGTTCTAGTTCATCAGCGAACACATCCTGAAGCTTGCCTGTACATTCAGGCTTGAAAAAAATTAATGAACTTGCTCAGAAATGCAGAGAATTGAAAATTGAAACTTTCTGAAAGCACAGATCTGAACGACAAACATATAGGTGATTTTCATTACTTTTTATTTTTAGGCAAGACACTGCTAATACACTGCTTTTTTAATGCATTGGTCATTTGTGAGATTTTGAGGTTATTTGTATTTTCTAAGAAAACTTCCAAAACCTCCAAAATACTTTTAAAGCAATAGCTTACATACAGGCCTGCCAAGATGTAGATGAGTTTGTTAGTCAGAACAGAGAAATATTTAAGCTTTGCATTACAGAATGAGCTGATAAAAACATCACAATAATCCACAAGTGATCTACACGACTCCAGTCCACCAATTAATGCCTTGTAAACTGAAAAACAAATCTATCGATAAGAAGCTTTTTTAAACTTTAAAATAACTATAAAATTTTTTTAAATATATTTAAATAAAGGTTCTTTATCTATTATATTGCTTTTTGCTTTGAAAACTGGACAGAAAATTTCCACGAAGTGTAATTTCTAAATAAACTTCAATTTTTTTTATTAAACTGTCTATTTACATCTCCACCTTACCAGCACTTACACCAAACATGGCAGTTTTAGTCTATTTTCAGAAGGTGTTTACAAAGAAGGTTTTTCATATAACATTTGCTAGATTTTATACAACATTCTATTTCTATCTTTTTATCTCTGTTTTTTTTTCTTCTTATTTGTGGAGTGCTAAGAGATGCTTATAAATTCCCTCAGTGCTTTATCCACTGTTTAGACTTCTGTTCTTCAAATCTAATTGTGGTTAATTATATAATGCCATACAATAATCATATAATGCTTTAACATATTTGAACATAACATTTCAGTAAACTTGTACTACACAAATATTTGTGTAAATATCTTTTGCAGATGTAATCAATCAACTGGGAAAGCTTGACGATATCTATTAGTAACTGTTTTACCCTATTCGCCTATCCTTAATGAGGCATTTGATTCATTTTACTGTGGATTTTGTGTGTCAGAAACCGCAAACTGTTTCACTCTGCAGCTATCTGGTACCTGTGTGTCGCTTTCTCTGGTAAATATGCACTTTTGATCATTCCTAAGCGAAGGTGTTGTCAGTTTGAGCGTATGGAAGCCTCTGCATGCGAAAAATCGCTTAACATAATATTTGAATCTCAAATGCACATTCAATCTGATGCAACCAGAATCTCTTGTCTCCGGACCACGGCCAGGGTCTGTGGTCTTTCAGAAAGGGCTGGGGGTGGAAGGGGGCAAGTCTTTAGCTTGGGCTGACAGCAATCTGTTAATTAAACATCCTAATAGCTGTAATTGCAACCATTCATGGACCCAGCTGCTGTTGTAATGCTAGCTTTGCCATGGCTGCCAGGATTCAGCTGTCTGGGAGGTGAGAGCTCTTGACTGCTTGGCAGGCGGGAGGTCCGCGTTTGACTCTGCTGCAGGCTGATAGCAGCTGCTTTGAGCTGGTCACCTATCTGTCTACATTCACCTTCACCTCCGCAGCATGGAGAGCAAAAGGGAGCAGTCTTCTAGAGCCAACGTTTGCGTGTATGTGAACGTGTGAATTGGCGCTTTCCAAGCGGCCCACAATGCCGAAGCAGGTGCACCCAAACAAAAAGCACAACACAAACATTGGCAGGTTGGTCGCTTTTTTCCCGTCTTCAATAATAGCGCTGGATTCATCCCCAGTCCAAATGTCCTGCTGGCAGCAACAGGATGCTAATTAGGATTTTGGCACTGTTGACCCAAAATGGATGTGTTGGATCCAACCTAATCCCCTGCACAGTTCAAGCTGACCTTAAAATCCTGCATATATCAAATGATTTCCAGGGTTTTTCGGACCGATAAGACATTCTGAGTGGCATCCAAAACCTCAGCGAGAAAGGACTTTCCATGTCGGCATTTAAGTGCAATTTAAGTATTTTAATTGCACTTAAAGTAATTCAAGTGCCTTTAAGTATAATTATGTTAAATTAATATATTTAAAAAAAATATATATATATATATATTTATTTGTGCTGTTGAATGAATATGCATACCTTTTTTGTTTATTATATATATTTTGAACTTTACATTTGTTTGTGTGTGTGTTTATTAATATATAAACAACATATTTGTTTTAAATATCAACATATATCTCCAGTTAACAGTAAGAGTTATTTGATCTAAAATTATGTGTTGTGAAATATTTTTACTTTTAAAAAAACTGCTTTCTATTTGAATATATTTAAAAAATATAATATATTCTTATGATCAAAACTATCTTTGAATATGTATATCTGGGCTCGCTGAAGGAACCCAATTGAATGTTTTTATGGTATCTGAAGCCCAAGCACACATGTTGGTTTGCCAGATGGATTTTCGTGGATCAAGTGTAGTGTGGGGGCGTAATTGGATGTTGTTTAAGGAAAGTGGTGACAGTGGAAATGAAGGAAGAAGTGAAACTGAAAAATATTCATGTCATCTTTGGGATCATGCCGGGTTGCTTACGGAACAGCCAGCTATCGCATCTTGGTTTCAGACTTTACTTTCCTACTTTATGGGTTTCTTTTATGCAAAGCAACTTGTTAATGTTAAGCTATTGAAGGCATTTAATGTATGCTTGTGCATGCCAACTCATGTCGAGGTTATATAAAGCCAAAGAAATGTGTAGCTTTTGCATAAAGGATAATTTATGTCCACTAAAAAGCCTATATACTGTATGTTGTCATTTATTTTAAAGCGCTTTTGTTACTTGATCTGAACTAGCTAATTAACTTTTTTGTCTTGTCACTGGTATAACAAATTGATTTAGTTGATGCAGATGAACTTGACTTTTTGTTTAATTTATACTACTTCAACTCGAAGACATTACCATTCAAGCCTGAAACTGGATAGGGGATTTCAATTTCCTATCATGCTTTCATAAGACTAAAGACTTTAAGTGATTTTATGGGTTTTTTCTATGGTCTTCACCATCGTGGAACTTGAACTTATTAACTTGTATGACTGTACTGCATGTTGCTTTAGACAGGATTTATGATCGTGCACATATTTTATTTAAGCATAAATTACACTTGTAATGTCATTGCTAAGAGTGAGAAAAAATATTTTATATTTTATTTAATTAATATACCAGCTTAGGCATTATACAAACTTGTTTTTAGTTTTTAACTTTCCCCCATAGACCTCCACTGTAAGTGTATACAATTTTTTTCAACCTGGTCTCATAAAAATATGTACTCCTGTGAACTTTTTGTGCAAAACCGTTTTTGTGTGCCTTACTGCATGTTTTGCTGCCGTTTCAAATAGAAATGTCAATTGACTGGCGCTAAAACACAGGTTCAACCCTGGCACACTGTTGTAACTTTGATATAGTTCCAGTGACTGTTGTGAAATACTGTATGCCCTACACCAAATCCAACCCTAAACCTACCCGATAGTGTAAACAAATGCAAAACTGATATAAAACACATTTGTTGATGCAACCATGTAATTTGAACTTTTTTTAGAATCGTAGTTACACAGGAATTAAACCGGAGCTCCTTGCTCTCAACATCTCCATACTCTGTGAGCAACCGCAAATCTAGTCTATGAAAACCCTATAGATATGAAGCTGGATGCTAACATTGAAAAGCATCGGTTTAAAATATCCTAGCATATTAATATTGTTTTGAAGTTATAACATGATGTTCATTACTTTTGGAAACTGCACTATTATGTACTTGTTCATGTACTAGCTTCACAAACTATCACAATATGATATGCACCATTGTATTAAAGCCTGTTCATCATATCTCTTCACCCGCTTGATTCATATGGATTTATTTTATGATGCCTTTATGAACCTTTTGGACCTTCTAAGTTGGTTGCTGTGACTTTCAATGAAGGGACAAAGACTTATCAGGTTTCATTAAAAAAAACTGTGCTTGAAGGTGAACCTATATCTGTAAATCTGAAATCACATGAGGGTGAGTGAATGGTGACAAAACACATTTCCGAGTGAACCGTCCCTTTAACCCCTCAGCTACACCACCCTTCTGCTCACTGAATTAGGCAGAACCTACAAAGCCAAGATCAGATGGAAAACACAAGCACATATATTTACAAGTCAATTATTCTTTATTTACTAGATCCTGAAGATTAAACACGTATTGCTCGCACACCTCTTCTGCACTCAGCGAATGCTCCATTTAGTTTTCTCTCTTGCATGCTCGTGCCACAGGGACGGTTCAATACAAATTTGTAAGGTACGTGGCAGGCAGCAATTGCATAGACTTTAATAGCTGAATAATCACAGGCAGAGCTCAGAGATAAAGAGGTGAAGGCTTCCTTGATTCGTCTGCTCATTTCACTCTGGAGGACCAATGAAGAGACCCATTACCTGTTCATCAAAACTCATTTGCGCCGCCAGAACCAAGGTTGTGTTTACTGAGTTTTTTAAAACCCAAGATCCTGTTTTACACTCAAGTGCATTAATGGATGATATTATGCACTTGGTTAGTTTGAATATGAGGTAGTGGTTTGGTATCACCGTGACATGTGAAGCATGTTGCTCATGAGCCAAATCGAGTGAAAATGCTAATTGCATAGTTCGCATTTTGCACAAAGAAAACTTTTCTGATGAAAACTTCACACATCTGCATAATTTCACAAGAACAAGCTCCGTAACAAGATCAACTTTCAGCTGATTCGTACAAGACCCCCCAAAATAACATAAACGAATAATTATGTGTTTAAAGACTCCACAGCCAGAGCAATATTACACTGCAGAGCAATCATTATGCAAATTTGAGATAATAAAATTAAAGGCGTATTGAATTTCTTGTCATGGGTGCGAGAGCACGTCCCTGTATCCAACTCTCCCGCCCATAACAACAGGCCGTCATATAACCTTCAGCTTGGAGTCAATAAGTAATTTCTCCAGGCCGAGGCGGTGTGTGTGAGGTAATTACGGTGTGTGTTTGTGTGAATGTGTGCGTGTTGGGTCATTAAGGTGTTTGTGTGTGCGATGCGATTGTGGTTGAGAGTTGCCGCTGCTCTATGATAATGGGGAAAGGGGGCGAGTGTGCAAACTCAGCGGCCTGACAGGTGTGCAGCTGCTCTGATGAAGCTGTCAGACATTACAGGGTTGCTGGGGGGTTTCCGTCACTCTCTGGGGAGGAGGAGGTGGAGGAGGCGGGGCAGATGGTGCTGACAGCAGGCCAGAGGGACACGCACTTGTTATTGATGCCGAGGCCGACTGTTGTCTACACAAAGCTCAACTCTACTCATCCGCAACACACCTGAGGTTTGTGCTGAAAAATGGAAGAGCACTCAGGAAGCTTTCAGGCAAAAGCCTTTTTTACCTTCTTGTATATGTATGCATGTAAGTGAACCAAAGATGGCTCTCTCAAGGTTAAGGTCACACTCTTTGTTAGAAAAGCTCTCAACAGTACATTACTTTGTGGTGATACAGTGAGCAGGTGCTTATATTAATGCTTTTATTGATGGAACATTTTTTTGCCATTCATTTATTTTATTTGCTATTACTTTTTATATATAATTAGGATGTTTCTTGCACCAGAGATAATCATCTTTTAGAATATATGACCCTGGTGACTGAAGAGCACTTCTATTCTATTCCAGTATTTAGAACAATTACAAAAGACATGAGTATGAGGAAAGTTTCTTCACAATACATGCTCATGTTTGTTACCAGCATTTCAGTCAATTAAATGTTCATATATTGCCAAAATGTTTTCCTACTTTAACTTTATAATTAAGAGAATATTAAACTAATGCAACCTTTTGGTCTTGATGTATTAGAAGAACAGTTGAATCAGCTCTAAGATGAAGAGGTCAAGCTATCTATGACTCCTTTGCTCCTTCTTAATCTAGATGAAAGTGAAGAGGCTCATTACCTGTTCATCCGAACGCAGTTGAGCCGCCAGAACCAAGCTCATGTTAAAACTTCCTCCAAACTTCTAGTATCTGGTCAAAACAACCTGGCAGGGTATGGATAATTATTTTCAAATTAAGGGAATAATAAATCAAATACAACATAAGCGCCTTGGTCTGCTGGCAGTGAACAACTTTTTCATTCTTCATTAGGTTCAAGTTTAAAATACCTGAGCAGTGGTGTACTGGAAGAGACATGCTGGCTTTTTTCTGAAGTTTGAAAACTTTTTTCGATGAAAAAGTGTTAGTTTACGGAAAAACATTGTAATTCTACCTTTATTAAGTCTATTTAGGATTGTAAACGTAACCACTGATATTCAGAGAGTTAAACGAATTGCAACAAGCTGATTTGTTCATGCTGCATATGCAGCCAATGAGCTTTACCAACAGTACTTGCAGATATACATGATTTACGGAGCTTCAAAATCATGGCCACCATCCACAAGCATTACCATTAGCTTGGAAGAGCCAGGATAAATTAAAAAATAAAACAGTTCGTCTGACAGATGAAAGTCATATACACTTATGATGACTTGCGGGGGAGTAGATTATGACATAATTTTCCTTTAGATTATGGCAAAATTTGCTTGATGGGTTTGAAGTCTGGGCTGGATGATCATCCACCATCTCAGTAGAAGAGTCTTTGCTGTTCATCATTCATTGTTGTTCATAAATGGTCTGATTAAATTTGATAGGAACCTTTTTGTGCAGTTTACATAGAACGGCAAACTCTTTCATCTTAAAACAGGAAGGACAATTCATTGCGTCGCAATCATATGCTTTGTTTAAAAGGACCATGCATACAGTAGCATGCTCTCATCAGCTTTGTAAAGACCATGAGAAACAAAAAGCAAAAAAGAGAACAGCTTTGATTATCTCTGAATTGACTAGCTACATCCTATAAATGACAGATAAAAGCTTTACTCTTGCTCAGAGCAGATCTTTGTGGAAAGGAAGTCAGAAATTAGAAAGACAGAGAGCCCTGTGATTGTAATATCAACTCACTACTGAGAGTCCTTCAGTAATTTAGCCCATTAGACATCTGAACTACTTCCTGGCTGGTCAAATGCGCAACGACTTTCAGTACCGCAGGAGCAAAACCTGTGTGCACAACAAAATTACTTTAACTATTTGGCTTCATTGTTACTATGGAGACCGTTCTGTATTTTACCCATTGTTGTAAACATTGTGCTTGCTTTGTTCTAAGAAAAATGTACCATTGTCTTCATCCCAGCATGACAAGGCACGATGACACACACGGCACTCAGAGAGATCATGTTCTATGTCTGCTTTTAGCCCGTATAGGACATTCTAGGAGACTGAAAGCGAATACTTTGTTTTGACGGACAGGAAGTGAGCATGTGAGAGCTGCCCAGAAAGACATGACATTGTTGGACAGACCAGCCTGTGACCAATGTATCTTGTGTTTCATGTGCTGAGCACATCATTTTTGTGCACTTGGTTCGATATTTAGCAAATCCATTAATAATTGATTGAAAACATTTATTTTAAATCGTAATAATGCATAATAATATCATAAAATTATATTTTTGAATCAAATAAATGTAGTCTTCTTTCAAAAATCTTGCCAAACCCAAACTTATGAACAGTTAATGTATATGATTGCGTGTGCAAAGTGAAAACTTTGTATGAAGTATAAATCTATGCCAGATATCACCTGAATAGTACAAAAACACCTCCCTAGGAAGTTAGAACTTTGATTCTTCTTTCACTCTTGTACAAGACATGCCATAATTTACCATTACAGACCATTTTTCCTAGTAGAGATACAGATGCTTTTAAAGAAAACTCTGAAATTCCTGTTAGAACTTCAAACGGGGTTGTTTGTTTAAACTAGGATGCTTGAAGAATTTAGAGAAACATTCCACTGCACTTTATTCACAGAAGTTACCCCGCGTTTCACTTTAATGCCACAGATTCGTGAACAAACTGTCATGCCGTTCCTCTGATGGTACAGAGAAAATCTCAGATGCAGCCGTGCGGAAGTTTCATCTAATTGTCTACTCATAAAATAGCTGATCTAACGTCTCCGTTTGAATCTGGGCCATGGAGTACATTTTTAGCCAAACCTTTTCCATCTTTATTTTAAAGACGTCCTTTTAGGATCTGACTTGTTCACTGTGTGTTTAAGTTGGCAACAACATGAGATACAAAAATACACCGGGATCTTTTATAGGTATGCCATTGAATGGGACAATTGTTGGCCACCGTCCAACCAGTCTATTAGTTAGGTCGACTAGTTTATTTTGGCTTTAAGGGTGATGAATGAAGGATAACGTGTTGTTCTGTTTGACTGTCAGCATGCAAAGCTCTCTCTCTCTCTGAGAAGTTGTGTCTGTAATTTCATCAACTGCTGCTACAGCCATCACAGCAGCGCTTGTGTAACAAATTCACCACCTTCAACAGTAAATCAAACAATTACTGTCAGCTGTCCAAAGGGCTTCATTGAGGGAATTCATACCCCATAGGTCTTCGTTTTTTGATGCAGTTAGATTCTTATCCTATGCAATATAGGCTACTGTTCAATTTTGTTTATTTAAAAATATATTTATCTGTATTTTAAAAATGTATTTATAAGCATTTGTGTTTAATGTGTGTGTGTACACTGTGTGTATTTATGTATATATTACATATTATATATAATATAAAATATTAAAGTTATCCTTATTTACATTTTTATATGCTTTTATTTTAGATATTTTTTGACAGCATGTATATATATATATATATATATATATATATATATAATTATATATTTAATATATTTTTATATGTTATATATAATAATTATATATTTATTATATATACGTATTATATATAAATAATTATATTTTTATAGTTACAATATACAATATGTGTGTGTGTGTATAATTAAATTATTATTATTTTATCAGTTTTGGGAATAAAGTGTTTATATCATTGATTCATCTTAAATCAGTAATTCATATCTTTGGACTTTTCTTTTTTATTGTTATTTGTTCTTTTTTATGAATATGGATGTGTATGATGACTTGATTGCAACAAGACTCAGTCTAATCAATAAGTGTAAATGAGTCGCACCAGGGTTTAATAAAAGGATTGTTTCATTACAGTAATGTGTTTCCACACGAGTATCGATCCATCTTACGTTTCATGCTACTGCATTATCAGCTCTGTACTTCACATAGCTAAAACTCATTGATTGCTTTTGTTGGGCACCGCAGCCCTTGTGCGTCGCGCTAAAGCATTTCTCATTACATCATTTCAGTTGCTTCAGAAAAATGATATTCCATTGTCTTCCCATTTTACAGTTTTGATCTTTTAAAATAATTTGTGTGTTTCAGTTAATTAATATGAGCAAATGGAAGAAAAATCACCGCCTCTGGAGCGTGGCATCTTGCTTGATGCGTTGATCATCATATTTGTCAAGAAAAAGTCACAAAGATCTAATCAGTAGGGCCTCCTTGATTATGCCACTTTTTTGGCAATCCAATTAAAATGTGCAGATCAGCGTGCACTAACAATTGCATTTGATCACAACTGTGTTTCTACTCATTCCAGACACATTCGACTGAGGATGTCTTCTCTTTTGAACGAATAAGATATTTTGCTTTAGGCCAGAGTTAAACTCAACTGGCCAGTCGCTATGGAGACATGTTTTTGGGCCACTTGACAGGGTAGCTCACAGATGCGAAAAAAAACGCGATTGAGAGCAAACACCATTTCATGTGCAGAACCTGTCTGCTGATTATTTGGCTGATTGCGGTGATCATCATATTCAGCAATCAGGAAAACTGTGCTGAACCGGTTTGTTTCCAAAATGCAGAGCGCAAATGCCAGGATACCTTCGCCAAGAACTAAAGAGCTGTTATCCAGATGAGTGCAGGCATTGCTTGTGTGTTGAATTTAACATACACAGGTTGAAAGTAAAAATCTGAACAAAGCACAACACTTATTAACTATAATTTTATAGTATAGATGTCTAAATTCAAAGGTACTTTTGATTGCAAAAACATGACAGTTACGCTTGACAGTTATCCACTGTTTTGTGTGTCAGTGATAGTCTGACTAATAAATAATTGGGCTTATGTTCTCTATTGTTATTAAACGGTGACTACGTCCAGTTAGTAATTATGGCAAAATATTTTGTTTCAGATAATTGCCATAGCAACCTTTTGTATTTAAATCTATATTAAAAATTTAAGTAAAATGAAATTTGATTCAAAGAAATTAAGCACAACTATATAGATAAACATTAAAATTACAAACAATTTAAAATGAAAAAGAAAATAGTTACACAGGATTTAAACCAGAGCTCCTAACCTCTCAAGTATATCTCTATATAACTCTGTGAGCCACCAAACAAACCTACTGTCTCTGAAAAACCATAGATATGAAGTTGGATATGTGTGATGCTAACATTCAAAAGTTTTCAAATCTCCCAGCATATTAATATTGTTTTGAAGTCGTAACATGATAATCTTAAAGTAATTGTGTGAAGGCTTTATTAATCAAAACTCTAAATTGATGCTTCCGTATTTTTGACAATGGCCCAATGCATAGTTTAGTTCATTTTTGCAAAAAGCATATGATCTATGGTATTCAAAGCTTCATTGTAACCATATGACTGCTTTAGTATCTGCTTAAAAAGGAGCAAATCACAGCATGGTTTTCCATACTGTTTTTGCTACCTGATCTCATGGCATAAACATACCTTGGTGCACTTTTTAGAGAGCCATGAAATATGTAACAATAAGTACATATCACTCCAGTTAATGCATAGCATGGCACTCTAAAATAGGGTCCTTAGGGTTAATTTTCTTGATCATATTTATTTGAATTAGTCATGCCATTCTGTAGGCTGAAAACTCGTTAACACTGTCATAGTTTGAAATCTTCCTCCCGAAGTTTAAATTTTACATTTTTGTGTACTGAAATTAATTGTCTTTTTCACTGTGCCTCATAGCCTACTTTTTTTTACAGCCTTTTGAAGCTTTGTTGCTTGTGTTGAAAATCCTCTGCGGTTGGATTATGCCATTAAAAAGGGAATTGAGGTATTTGTGGGAGCTCAAAGCCCCTCAGCTCTGCAGGTACTTGATAGTTTCAATTACATTTGCAAGTTTGTCCCCCCCAAATCACACGCAATTACTCTGTTTAATAACTTCTCCAGGAAGCATATTCCCCGTTTTTGCAAAATTACACATCCTGTCATCATTACTGCATCCAGATACTGTAGTGGCTGTACATGGTCTGTGCTTGAACGCTCAATTTGTTTTTTTACTGTTAATGCGATAGTTGAGGATAGTGATCAGCTGAACATGGAAGATACTGTATTTGGTAACCAAGGATCCCATTGTCTTCTGTTGTTCTTTTCCATATAGTTGAGCTCAATGGGAACCCAAAACAATTGTCTCAGTCAATGGAAAAGGTATAGTTCAAAGAAATATGAAAATTCTGTCATTAATTACTCAGCTCCATGCTGTTCCAAACCCTTAAGACCTTCATTCATCTTTGGACAAAAAAATGCAGATGTTTTAGTTAAAATCCAAAAGCTCTCTGACCCTGCAACACAACTGAAATGTTCTCAGACGTAGAAATGTAGCAAGGACATCAGTAATTCAACTTTGCTTGTAAACAAGGCAAACGTTTACATGCAGAGGAATTTATTTTAGAGAAGAATTGTTGAATTATGTTAATTTATTGTTCTTGTAGCTTCATAAAATTCAACCTTATAATTGTATACACATGAATTATTCTCTTGGATTTCAACCAAAAATCTTAATTTGTGTTCTGAAGATGAACAAAGGGTGATTTTTGGGCGAACTAACCCTTTAAACTATCTTCCTAGTAAATGGGAAACTGTTTAGTCAGTGGAAACCAAAACTTTCTGGTTATCAGCATTCAGTTTAGTCAAACTTGTTATCAGTATTTTGTGAAATATCTTCATTTGTGTTCAGAAGAAGAAAGAAAAACATACAGAATTTTAATTTGGGTTGAACTAAAGTATTTTATAAATTATATATACTGTATGTAATTCATATCATATTTGTTTTATTGCAGTGGTTTCCTGTTTTTCAGTTTCATCCTAGCTTTCACTCTGAGGAAAGCAGACAGACCTTATTTCCCCCCCATGTCCGCAGAGCAGAGGCCACAGGCGCTGAAGGGAACTGGCCCTTGGTCTGTCAGTGAGAGTTAAAAGACCCAAAGCGCAGCGGGGGCCCGTCAAGCGCGAGCCGTAACCTGCCGTGACACCTGATGGGTGATGTAAATTGACGTTGCTGCTTTGGAGTGCCTCAGTCGGGGCTGAAAGTGCATCTCAGCACTGCTGAGCCCCCAGGGAGGAGGGCTCCCGATCCTCCGGCATCCGATCCAATTAACCGTGCCACGCTCTGGCTGTTTGTCTCACATTTCCATGCTAATACAGCCAGGAAAGTCTGTGTTTAGTCAGCAAATCTGCCGCTGCATAATACCAGAGACTCTAGTATCTCTAAATTAACTGGAAATGCATAAACTGGCTTTAGACCATGAGTGGAATCTGAGATTTCTTTCCCCCTGCAGAACGGCAGATCATGTAAGAATGTAACAGTGATGAATGAGAGGCGGAGGCTCAGTGAACCTTTCTTTCCTTCACCTGCTCCGTCCCCGTCCCCCGTCACAGCCTTTCACCCCGAGAGCAGCGAGCATGTGCTCACTTCCTCTTTCATCTCTGTGGGTCCCGCTGCTCCAGTCAGAGCTAATCAAAAAACAAGACAACACAAAAGCTCAGCAATTCTACGCCATACTGTGAGCGTCCTACTCCTGCGCTGGGGTGTCTTGCATCACTCTCTCTTTCTCGAGAGAGAGAGAGAGAGAGAGAGAGAGAGAAAGAGAAACAACTTGAGCCCATGTTCTGTTCTACTCCACAACAGAGCGATTAACACTTGTAGATGTCTAATTTTCTTTAATGGTGAGCAATAGGAAATATGGACAGCATGACAATGCTTCATTACCAATGCTTACCTAGAATTAGCACACATTTTATACCAAATATGAATATGTACGGATTGGTCGTCACACTGTGTTTGTCTGTCTATCTGAGTATAATTGAATGTATAATACCTGAAAAAAGTCTGAAATGCCTATTATATATCTATATATCTACTGTATCTATCTATATATATATATATATATACGTTTTTCAAAACTTCCATATTTCTTTAAAGTGAATATTAAAAAAATCAGTTAATTCTAGTCATGTGAAAGGGCCTTAAGTGTTCAGAATAATAGCTGTGCCCTTCCCCTCTGGCAGCGTTTAAATAATATTCTAAAGTGTGAAGATACAGCACATCCCTTCTTCCCGCTAAATATTGCACGTAACAAGCAAAAATTCTCACACAAAGAAAGGGTCTAAATGCTCTTTTTCGAGACATGCAGTAGACTTTGTGTCCTTTACAAGCAAACATGATCAAATGTTGTAGTTGTCTTAATGCTTATTCATTTAGCGGCTCTTCAGATGATATAAGACCGTGGCAGAATGTTACATGTAAAACCTTTCCTTATTGTATCTACGCTACATACATACAAGCTCTGTTTTATTTAAACTACCTTTTAAGATGCTGGATCTATTTAGGCATGTAGATTAATAAAAAGGTTTTGTACATTAGTCTGCCATGATCTGATATCATCTTTATATGCTGTCTTTTAAAATAATTAAATATCACATAAGATGATAGCACTGCATTTCTTGCTTTACCCTTCTGATTCTTGAAGTTTGTGCTGAGGGCTTGCAGTAATTCAGATGACAGGTAGTGGCGGGAACTCTGAGACTAGCTTTTACCTGTAGGCCGAGTTCAATGCATTTTCAGTATGTCATAGAAAGCATAAACAGCCTTACTAAATGTCAGCTGCCTTACTAATTACCTTGTGCTTCGATTAATCGTTTCCCGCTTGCGAAGTCTCCATGTCCGTCTCTCACTGTATGTTCTCTCTCTCGACAGCGGCTTCAAAGACTGAGTCGTACTGACAGACTCTCCCCGCAGCGTCTGACTGACCCCCTCCCAGAGAGAAAGAGAGAGAGAGGCAGATAGAGCTAGTGTGGGATGCGGTATTATATCTGTGATTGCCTCTCTGTGTGGGCTTCCTGTGTGCCGTACTCTCCTGCCCTGAGTCTAATGCTGTGTGGCAGCGCTCATGCTCTCCTGTCCAAACGAATCCGTCAGACCTCTGACACACTCGCACAGCAACCAGTTACTCCGGGCGGCACGCTTACACGCGTGTCATGTGCTCTCTGATATCGCACACGCATGCTACCGTGCTCTTCACGTATCAGTAATTTCAAATTAACGTGACTCCTCGTGTCTGCCGTTTTCCAGGGTTTGTGCTGCCGGTCTTTGGTCGTAGCCTGACACGGGTTCACTGGTTACGTGTACACAGAGTCTCCGCTGTCTGATTGGCTGCGTAGGAGAGAACTACTGTAACTAATGGCTAGATGAAAATATGTCATCTGTTCTGTCTATAGATGACACTTCGTCCTGATCTGTAATCCTAATTGCTTTAATGAATGGGGAACCTTGTGGAATTCAGATCCGAGGGTAATTAAACAGAAATCTAATAAAAGTACAGCCGCCTTTGGCTTCCAAGGAGAAATAATTACAGCTTTCAAATGATGGCCACATCAAGTCTTCTGATCAAACTAAGGCTAATAGTCGCCTGAAAATGACTTGAATACAACATCATCGATATGTCAGGGGGCACATCAGAATGTTTGCTCTACTGTCATGTCTGAAACAGGATTTCTTATAATGAAAGAAGCTGGTGATAAACACAGGCTTCTAGTGTGAACACCTCTATTCTGATGATGTTAGTGTACTTGTTTTTTTTTTTTTTTTCTCAGGTTATTTGGGTTGTCTTGCTGGTTAACATGCCTGCCTGGTCGGGAAACCAGCACTTTTCCAGTTGTAGTGGAAAAAGCTACTCAGTATTTTAGTTGCGCTATTAGGACAAAATATCGAATGCCCCTATTGTAACCATTTATGAATATTTATTATGTACTTATGGACTACTATTTAAAGTTTTAGAGTCAGTAAGCTTTTTCTTTTCTTCAATACGTCAACAAACTGATCAAAGTAAAGACATTTATTGTTTAAAAAAGCTTTTTAAAAAGATTTAAATTTTTCTTTACTTCAAATAATCCTGAAAAAAACAATAGCAATACAACTATAAAATAAAGCAGCATGATTGTTTTTAAGATGGAGTAATGGCTGCAGAAAATTAAGCTTTGCCATCAAAAGGAATAAAAAACATTTCAATACAGTAGAAAATAGTTCTTTCTGTTCTGTAGTTCGGTATTTTAGATCAAATAAATGCAGGCCTATCAACGTTCAACAAAAAATCTTTTGAACAGTAGTATATATAAATTATTTTAAATATAAATGTACTTCCTGTGCAAATATACTGTCTTTGCTAATTTATTAATATTATTGTTTTAAAATATACTAATACTGAATATCTACAATTTATTTTATTTCATGATTCAAATTATGCAGCACATTGCTTTATGGAGAGCATGCAATGTACTAGTTGCTGTAAAAAAGATAGTTTGCTTAAGTCTTCTGCTCAAAATAAGGCTGATAGTCGCCTGAAAATGACATGAATACAACATCATCGGTCCCAGGATATGTCAGGGGGCACATCAAAAAATTATCTCTACTGTCATGTCTGCTGACTAGTGAGAAAAAAATGAGAGATACATTTTTTTCACAAAAAAGGTTCACAAACACACAAAAAAATCTGTCATTATTGCTCACCTTCATATTGTTTAAAACCTGTAGAGTTTTCTTTCATCTGTGGAAGACAAAAGAAGACATTTTGATAAATGACAGTGTTGTTAAAAAAAAAAATCTTAAATGTTGAAACATTCTTAAAATCTGGGTGAATCTAATTCTGCAACCAAAGGAAATACAATGTTTGTAAGAAACAATACCGCAGTACCAGGATCTAAAACCCAGGCTGTGCTGGTGATCATTCACAGTGCTATTTTCAGTGGCACTGTTCACCTGTCACAGGTGTAGAGGACCTAATCCCAGGTGATCCTACACCTAAAGTTATGTTCATTTCATGAAGTCTCACTGCTAGCAGGAAATCAAATGAAGAACTGTCTTTTCTTCCATCTGCTGATTTGTGACTGAACTCCAGGGATCAGATTTGCTCACCCAAAATCAATCCATTACCTCACTCGTCTAGAATCGTCCAGATATGACATGACATGCAGGAAAATGAATGACATGTGTTGGCTTAGACCTAAAAATGGCCTCTTTCTGACTGATGGATAATCTCCATTCCCCCCACCACTAAGATTACTTCAATAATACTTGGGCGAAGGAGTCATTTAGCTTCCTTCAGAACTGTCAGCTAACACAAGCCGGGATAAATCACTCCATTTAGCCATGACTTTTTGAGTTATTTAGAAAATAGGTTTGGGCCTTGAAGTTTTTGTTTGTTTCTTTTATGTACAGTAACACGCTTTTTTTTTTTGCTTCTTGGCAAGCTTTTTGTTAACTTGCCTGAAACTCATTGCAGAGGTGTTTGAGCTGTGATCGTCTTCATTTAAATCTAATCTCCAGATACTCTGTTTTTAAAGCATGTGCTACTTCTATCACCCTGAATCAACCTGCATCAACAGTCCCTTTCAGAAGAAATGACACTAATTTAATTAATTATAATTTTTCATAGCGTTCACAGTTGTGAAGATTATATACAGTGGGTACAGAAATATTCAGACCCCCTTAAATTTTTCACTCTTTGTTATATTGCAGCCATTTGCTAAAAACATTAGCAAACTGCCACAATTCTGTCTCTGAGCTCTTTCAGTTCCTTTGACCTCATGATTCTCATTTGCTCTGACATGCATTGTGAGCTGTAAGGTCTTCTATAGACAGGTGTGTGGCTTTAATCACGTTCAATCAGTATAATCAAACACAGCTGAACTCAAATGAAGGTGTAGAACCATCTCAAGGATGATCACAGCAATTATTCCTCTTAAATAAATCTGCAAAAATGTCAACAATTCTGTGTTTTTCTGTAAATATGGGGTGCTGTGTGTACATTAATGAGGAAACTTTAATGATTTTAGCAAATGGCTGCAATATAACAAAGAGTGAAAAATGTTTATCTGTTTGTGGTGTTATTGTATTTACCGCACAAGGCTCACCTTCACCTGTTGACTGAATCGCAAGTTTTAGTTTAAACCTATTTTCAGAATCTTCATGCACACAACACTCCAAAATTCATCTTCACCCCTGACCGCTTCAAATAGCCGTGACATTAACCTGCCTATTAATAATCCACCATCAAAAGTCCATAATCCTGAGCAAACATTCCTGATATTTCATGTCAGGCACCTCGAGAGAGTCTCGGCTGTGTTTTCAGAAAGCAAGTAAGCAATTAAATGAGATTTGTGTTTTATTTTAAACTTATGAGACCAGCAAGTAGTCTGAAGATGTGTTCATTATATAATATATATATATATATATATATATATATGTGTGTGTGTGTGTTTCAACACATAAAAATTAAAATAAATATAAAATGTTCCAGTTTTCTATTTTTGCCCCTAATAATAAATGAATAGTCCTGAATAGTTTTATTTGCAAGTATGCTAATTATAATTCTGAATATATTTAAATACAAATATACTAGTGCTGACAAATGATTAATCAATGATTTTGCATAATATATTTGTGTGTACTGTGCATATTTATAATGTATACATAAATACACACCCATGCGTTTATATATTGAAGAAAAATGTTATGTTTACATGTTAACCCTTTATAGGGCACTCACTAAAATAATTGGAAATTCATAATTTCAACCCTGGAATGTTATCGGAGGCTATAACAAGACTTTTAAGCTTTGTGACTTAAAATAATTACAATTTGATGTTGTAAATCTAGGTCAATGAAATTACCATATATGGTTGCTCGCCAGTCTATGGTCATCTTTTTTCCCAAAAAGAGCATATATTTACAATGTTAAAAATGCAAATAAATACATAAAATTTACATACATTTTTTCTCATTTAATTAATTTATTTTTTTCCCCTTTGTTTTATTTATTTATTTTTTTTAATGTGCCATAGTCTCTTGTTTTCTAAAAGCTGGATATATACAAAAATTTGCAGTTTAGATCTACTGAAAACTAAGAATACTGACAAATATGTTAATATATAATAACAAGTGAAAAAAAGTGAAAAAATAATAACAAGTGAAAATTTCACAGTAAAAATAAACACCAATGTATGCCATAATAATATAAACTGGGTTAAAAGTAATAAATGAATAAAATCTATTAAGTTAAACATTATATTTCACTGTTTATTAGGGATGTAACAGTATTAAAATTTCATGGTACGGTAATACCTCGGTGTGAATGGCACTGTACGGTTTTTAATGAATCATTTACATAAAAAACAAAACTAATTAAGAGGCTCAAAAAAGTGCCAGAGGTGTTTATTAAACAGTTTGCATGAACACTGAACATATAAATGGCATACAAATAAGCCATCTATTTGAAACACGAACTTCAGTTTTAATAGCAAAAAATTATTAAACCTTCCACGCCTCCAATTTAAAACCCGCTTTAGATTGCTAAATGACGTCATATAACATTTTGCATATTCATTACCTCAATGTATAATATTATCTTGCTTCTCTGTGTTCACATAATGTTATTCAGTGCACCCTAATTCTTAATATAACTGTTTTCACTGATATATAATGGTTTTTGTTGTCAGAAAAACAAGGAATGAATATGAAATAGTGACTGAAATGCACGCCATTATAAGAACTACTGAACTAGCTCAACCTATCAAGATGTTAATCTAGATTAAAATCCTTATTTATAATCTTTATAATTATATAATTATATTTATAACTCATAATAATAAAACCAAGTAAACCAAGTATAAGATATAGACAATGGCTATGTTGTGATTTTGGCTCTATTTCCATGTAAAATAGAGTTTACATAGTATCTATTTTAAATGAAAGCCCTGCTCCTCTCAGCCTCACACTGAACAGAACATACGCAGAGAGAGGCGTGTGCGCGCGCCATGAAAACAAGAGCTAGCAGTACCGGAGACTCGCTGAGGTTTATCCAAAAAGTCTCTAGATTTGTCGCTTTTAGGGAAAAATGTCACCAAGGGGGTCTGAATAGTCGCTAAATATTGAGACAAAGTCGCTAAGTTGACAACACTGATCTGTAGCGACAACAACAGACCGCAAAGAATGATGGCCATGCCTGGGCTGGTGGGAATTGTAGTTCCCGCTACCTCAGGAAACAATGATTACTGGAAACCAGATGTTCCCGACCAAGCAAGCCGAAGGTGACAGCGGCAAGGAACCAAAACTCCTTGGGTGAAACCAGGCTCGGCAGGGACCAGTTATCCTCTCCCCGGATACATTCGATTTCCAGTTTAAAGTATGGAGGTTGTGTAAGAGGCTGCCACGGGATGCAAAGAACAAAGATACCAGGGAAGGGGAGTTTGCAGTATTTAAAGGAAAGCTTCAGAGCTCTGATAGGGTAATCAAGTAATAGGGAGCTTGGAGGAAGCTGTGGTTAATCAGTTGTATGTGCTCCTACCGAAATTAGTTTGCAAACTTTATTAAAATATACTAATATGCTTTTGACTATTTAACTATTAGTTTAACACTCAACAATCCAGCTTTGACCGTGACCTAAACATGCAATTCTAAACAGCTAGCACATTAACTTTACTATTAATAAAGCGTCATCAAGTCCATAATCCTGAGCAAACACTCCTAATATTTCACATCAAGCGAGAGAGTCTTAGCCATGTTTCCTGAGGACTTGAGGGCCTTGAGAAAGCATGTCAATGAATTTTGTGCTTTCCCCCCTCTGTGTATTGAAAGATTACCCATAGTCCAAAGCTTTCCCATTCCAGTACTTGACTGACATGTGGAGAGACTGTTCAGCACAAAAGCTGGGCCTTCTTTGACACTCTAGTCCATTTGAAACACTCTTGAGAACTAATCTGATATTATAACCCTTCTGATTCCTGCGTGTATTGTCAGTATTGTCAGGTGAAGTCAAGCCAAGGTGAAGTGGCCACAGTTTTCTTTTTGCCTTGTATTAGATTCCATTTAAGGTGAAGAAGACCTACTGTAGGACATAAGGCTTATATTGCCACAGTTGTGAGTGTATTGCCTTATATAAATTCACTTGTAACCCAAAGTTCATGGGTTCCAGGCCAAGGTCTGGCAGGGTGGGTGGAGTGAATAACCAGTGCTCTCTCCACCTTCAATACCACAACTTAGATGAGACCCTTGAGCAAGGCACCACTGCTTCCAGGGCACCGCAGCAATGGCCACCGCAGCTGTGTTCATGGTGTGTGTGTGCATGGTTCATCACTTCTCACTTCTGTGTGTGTGCACTTGGATGGGTTAAATGCAGAGCACAAATTCCTAGTATGGGAAACCATACCTAGCCACATGTCACGTCCTTTCCTTTTTCTAAACATATAGCGTTGTGTAAAGAAAAAAAGTAGTTAAAAAACATTATTTTATTTCATTAAGAGCTTGACAGACATAATTCTCTTTCAGTGTATAGAAGAAAAAAAGAATTTGGTTTTCTTTTGCTTTTCACAGCAGAACAATATTCATACTGAAGTAGGAGCTGATGTAATTATAGAACTTTAATGGTGATTTGGTTGGGGTCTTTGAATGGTAGCTGTACACATAAAATATTTAAATACTTGTCTGGAAAACAAATGAGGCACCTCTACCAGAAAAGAAATTAATCTTGCAATTTTACAGCAATTTATAAATAACAGGGTTCACGTATATAAAAGTGCTGGTTAAGTTTTAGCATACAGTCTGTTTGGATTCAATATGGCGTGAGTCTGAAATTTCATTAAACGCATCACATAGACGTAATATTTTAACAACACAATTAGTTAATAACACACATGCAGCAAACAGTTGTCTGGCTTTTAATCTGTCACATCTGATTCTTCTCCTCCTGCCAGTTAGTCCATTACTCAGATCCAAGTTTGTTTTTTTTCTCCCTCGTGTTTGTAAATCTTGGAACGACTCCAGTCAAATCTTCCAGCAGATTTCTGAATCGGTAAAGCCAAAAACAGCCTCAGTAACACATCGGTTATGGAGCAGGACTAGCATTAACTAAGACTACAATGACAGATCGTGACATATGTTCAGCTACAACATGCCAAGAACTGATCTATGTCTTCAAAAATCATCCAGCAGCTATAGGGCTACCGAAAACCTGCTGCTCAGCATCCCATGAGCTTTGCAAGGCGAATGTTTGACATTGAGAAATGAAACCGGCTGGGAAAAAAAAAACATTATTTCCAACTCAATATAAAGAAAAGGGGAAGTGTGGCTTGCGTGGTCTGCTGTGATTAGCCGCCTTTCTTTAACCTGAGAGTGGAGGAGATTGTGCGACTGACAGGATTCACTATGACATGATTGCTGGCCCATTGAGTTTCAACTAATCACAGAAATGTGTGTTTCTAATTGCTGACTTACAAAGTCCCTGATGGCAATTGGAGGCTGTTCTGAGCTATAATTTTTGTGCCGTCTCTTTTCCTCTTTGAATCATCATTTCACACAAATCATACAAAATGTGTACACGCACACACATAGTTACACACACACGCAAGCCTGCACAAACAACGCTGAATTCCACAGACACCTGCATAACCTAAAATCAGGGATCTGCTGGGCTGCATTGATTTGTTTGACAGCGACGCTCTATTCACAGGCTAACTGAACAAGAAGCACTGGGTGCAACATACCAGCAACACTGACCTGCTGTTGCATGAATGGATGTTTGTTTGTTGTCATTCCCTCATGTGCTCTGTGTTTTTCCCTTGTGGGCTAGTTCCGTTTAATTAGAAATTCTGTTCAGGAGTGTCTTGTTAATTATACTTGATTACCTTCCCCTTATAAGTTGCTCTTTGTCCCTTCCGTTCTCGTTGGTGGAATGTTTGTGTGTAATGTGATCGTCAGAATTGTGTATATTAAATGTGTTAACCGCCGTGTCTCCGAGTGACTTGGATTACACGCAACCGTAACACCTACTTTTATTTTATTAATAAACGCTTCTTGTTAATTAGTCCTTATTGAAATGAATTGGGCCTAATGTGTGTTATTATTAAGTTACATATATTTATTTTCCTTCTGACAGGCTCTCTATTTAATTTCAAATTAGTTCAAGTTAATTTTATATATAATTTTTTTCTTTGATATTGGTAATACAGTGAGCTGTAGCCAAATCTGACTACATTGTTAGCACTGTGGTTATCTAAAAATAACATCACAATATGTTTATTGTTGCACTATTCACAAAAAAAGAACCTGTTCAAAAGAGCCATTTGTTTGCACATTGGACTACATTGGTTGTACAGTGTTATTGGATTTGTTAAAAAGACTAGGTTCATCAGAGCCTTTTGTTGAATTCATAGGAATCTAGCCTTTAGTCTGCTTATCTACTCCAGCCGCTTTCTATATTTCATACCAAAGCAGCTGCTTTGTCTACATAAGTGGTTATTTTAAAATGACATGCAGCTTTGAATCTTCCAGTGTAGACTGACACAAGCAGCTCAACCGTGTTTTTATATATTCTAAAGTAAGCTAAACATTAACATATTTCACCCCTTTTCCTTTTACCACATGCAGATGATTCAAAATGAGGTCTAACTCTGCATTACTTCCCACTGAATACTATGTTGTCGCATTCCATAAGTTAAATGTACCACGAATGCATTTTTTGTTTGTTTTTAACTATATACGTGTTAATGAAAGATTTCACCAGATTGTCCCGGACATGTGAGAATGTTTCTTCGAATCTCATTCTGGATTCCAGCTGCAGAAAGCTACCTTTCTGTATCTGTCCGCGGGGAACACCGCTCATTCCGTAGATGCGTGTCTTGAAGTTTATTCCCAAACAGCATTTGTAAGCGTTCTTTGATTGTGACCCGCTCAGACGCTGTTGTTTTAATTCTTTCTCTCCGAGCCGTTTGCTGTTGCAGGAAGCTGACAGGGCACCTGAGCGCGGTTTCAGAGACAGAAGCTATTTTGAGTCGCGAGATTAGGCTAGGCCCCATCCCACGTTGTTTTCGCGGCGGGTGGTCTCTGTTCCCACATTGTCGAGGATTGTTTATAGAGGGAGAAGGCAGGGCCGCTGCCAAGCGCGGTCTGTCAGGGACGAGAGAGCAGTCTGGTTATGACACAGCCTGTCGCTTGTGCATGCGCCTTGGGAGGGGCGCGTGACTGCAGCTCAAACGCTACTTCTGACATTTCCATTAGACACAGGGTTATGGATCTACCCGGGCCAGGTGGGTACAGGAGAGCCATGGCAGTGTCACAGCCTGTCTGCTTTAGCTGCAAGGGACACATTACTTAACCTGCCACAACAGCCCCGCTGACATTTCAGCCGAGACTCACAAAACAAAGCACTGAAGGAGTCCGTTTCATCGCCATTGCTTTAAAGATTTTTGAAAATTAGCTTCCATGCGGTGTGTAAATAAAGCTCTCTGTAAATGAAAACACCCTGCAAAGTTGTTTAAAGTTATCGTAAAAAGAGTTGAATCATTTTAAACAGTCGTTTTTAAACGAATCCCAAGCTGTTTCATGTTGACGTCAATATTAAATATTAGCATATTGTCCTCCCAATTTTTGTGTGCACAGACGCCCACCTCCCACAAACACTTTAACAGATTCCTGTGGATTTCACTACACTAATCAGTAAATGAGAATTCGTTCTTTACCACTAGATTTTGAAGCGGTAAAAATAGCTGTTTAACCGGTATTGGCTTTACACAAAGCATTACTGCGATCGCAAACGATGCTTTATTAGGCATCACAGGCAAGAAAAAATGAAAATAGGCTTTAAAGGAGGGGTTTGGAAAATTGTATAAATTTGTTCTTTCATTTTTGAAAATCGTGACCACGTTGTTCTGAATAATTCCTTTGTTTTAGTTAACTGATGTTCACACATGAAGAATTTGTTCCTTTTGTTTTAGTAAATTGTGGACACATTGTACTACATTGTTCCCATAAATTAAATCAAAATGAGTGAATGAATTAGTACAATCTGGCAACGATTTGGCGAGCACCTGCGTTCATGCACAAATGGACTATAATTTGAGCAGTTAAAAAGGCTCTTTGTTTGGCTGTGCACATACACAAAAAATACCGCTTCACAACTGAAGTATGTTTGGCTAACGGAAATTGGGTTCCCTAGCAGGTAGTCACACTTTATGTTATAAATACCTTTAACATCTCCACCACAATAGCACTCAGGTAAAAGCATGCTGTTCCAGCCATGTGTTGATAGGCACAGGGGCATTAGTCATGATAAGGTCAGGCTGTCAGTTGAAGACTACACTGTAATCTTCCTCGACTCGACCTTTAGACCGTAGATTAGCTCCATTAGTTCTGCTGGAGTGACGTAGTGGTGAGCAAAACTGTTGGTGTGATAATTCACCTGATCTCGAGCGGGAGTAGAAATCCTCCTCTGGGCAGCGGTGCCTCACAGAGCTGAAGTAATTCACTGCGACTCGCCCTTCCTAAGTGGCGGGCCGGCAGGTGGGGACGTCAGACACGTCGCAACGCGAATCACATGCTACAACGGGCGCGCGTGGGTTCCTGAGGCAAAAACATGCACCTGAGTACATACATATCGAATCAGAGTTCAGCCCGGCGTGATGAGTTGAGGCCACACTGCACCTTTCTGTTTTCCCCAGAGCCACACAACATACAAAGCCGTGTACTAATGCAGTATGAGGGCCGAGATGTCAGACGGTGAGTAATTGCGGACTTAAAGGTGCTTTGAGAAATTGCTTGTCAAACAATTTGGTGTTTTATTAGGAGTAGGTGCCATGCCATACAAGGGACGTCTACTGGAAATGCGCAAGTTTCCACGGCTGCTTAGAGGTGAGGCGGTTCCGAGTTTGTGGTCCCAGGTTCCCACAGTAATTAGCCGTGTTAGAGCTTGGTCTGGCCTGCCAGCGCGGGACCTGGGCTCAAACACCGGCGCTAATGAGAAAGTAGCGTTTTGCCTCTTTTATTATTATTATTTTTTTCTTCCGTCGGATTGGCTTTACGCCAGTGCTAAAACTGCAATTATCGCTTGTCATCACAGTGTGTGACAATCGCCAGCCTTTGGTCTGCCCTAAAAAGTAATTTGCGAGCGAAAGTCTGACAAACTCCTTTAGGATTCTAACATGTCCTTGTCTCGCCTCCCCCTCTTTATAATTTAAGGACAATTATCAACTATGTAAAGAATAAATCAGATTTCGAGGCTGCATGTTAAATTAGTTCAGTGTGTCCGCTTACGTGTGTGTGTGTGTGTGAGAATGTGTCCTTGTGGCTGCTTTAGAGTTCTGTGAGTGAATGCGGAGCCGGTGGTGAAGGGAGCAGAAACCCGTGAAGCTCTTTGAGTGTCAGGCAGCAGGATTATTGCCCCGGGCAGCTCCGCGGGCCAGAGGGGGTGGCTGAATCAGGCAGGAGTGCAGGAGGCCTTGAGTTTACATTCCTTCATGCCCTCGTCGTACACAGGAGCAGCTGCAGCTGGTTCTTAGCATTTCTGAAAAAGTCTGTATAAACACACATGCTAAACCTCTCAGTGGAAAAAAAACAAAAACGTATGTGAAAATAAAAATGAAATATACTCCTCATTTGCCTAGCGGTTTGCTTTGTGATTTGCATACGTGAACGCTTCACATATTACCATAATGTTGACAATTACAATTTGTAATTTAGGCCCTGGTCTAGTTTTGCACTCTTTGATGTTTAGATGCACCTGTTTTGATCTTATTTGTTAGAAGAGCACTTCAGTTCAGAATTCAGCGCGGTGGTTAAATGAACTCTCTACAGAAGAAGTAGCATGGACTTCGGGCACTTTCCATAATTTGGGTTTAATATAGTGCAGACGATTTTTGAATTTATTCATGTATTGAGTAAAAGTTGGGTAATCTCAAGAGGTCTAATAAAATTTTTAGATGAATTTCAAATTTTTTGCTGTTATTGTATGTATTGCTTTTGTGTCTGATTTCTGTGGGGTTTGCTAACATCAAATCAACATAAAAATTAATACAGTTTAAAGAGAAAACAACTAATCAGAAACATTTTACTGATTAACTTATTTACTGTATGTATTTATTTAATGGTCAGTGCAAGAGATATTAGTCTTGTATGTGTTAGCAATTAAAAAAATTCAATTAATAACATTTAAAACCAAAAACAGAGTGAGCAAATAAGGGGTAACGAGTCTATTTCCCCTTAAAATATTGTTTTCTTTAAGTATCTAATCATTTCTCGTACAAAAGTGAGATTGTTTACTTGGCTTTCCACCGTTCTGTAAACAGGGTCAAATTTATGTTCTCAAATTTCAAGAAAGTAGTGTTTAATGCAAAATGTGGCACACATTTCAATTATACTTTTGGAATCCTTACATGATTTTAATTGAGTTATATTAATTCTTTAGACCCTAGACATTCATGAACTTTGAGGTGAGACGGGTAGTAATTTTTTCACAGTTATATTTTTCATTTCAAGTGCACCAGATTCATGAAAATTGCCTGTGTATACAGTAGGGGTGGGAAAAAAAATCGATATTGCAATATATTGTTGTGCCCTCTGTCGCAATAAATAATCGATACACTAACGG
>JAUCNO010000351.1:0-18002 GCA_032353835.1 Enteromius viviparus
GCCGTCATCAGACCGAGACGCAGAGACAAGCAAGACTCCTAAGAGATTGAGGTGTTTTGTTGTTGAATGTATTAAAGAACTCAGCAGTAGTGATTTACCCCCGACATCTGAGTGACTGAAGGCGCAGAGGATTAACGTTAGGTTTGGTTCTGAAGGGAAACGCGCCCTTGATCAACCGAATTGTGTTCATGAGAATCATTCATGATCCAGTCTCTCCTACAGAAGCAGTGAGTATAATGTCTTTTAATAAATCTTTGCATATTGCCTTTGCTAATAATGTGCTAATTAGCAAGTTTCACTTTGAATAAAGCAAAAAAAAGATCCTCTGAGAGTGCCTTGGAAAAGAATGGCGGGGTCAGCGGAGCTGTAAAGACTTAAAGGGGAAGTAAACAGAACAGAGTGATTTCTAAAGAGCTGTTTTTGACAGTGGAAAATGAGCGAACTGTATTACAAACTTTCCATTGAGACCCTAAAGAATCATATTAGCTTGTGGAAAATTGGTTTTGTATGACTCCTTTAATTATATTATATTATATGAGCTATTTATTATTATTATTGTTGTAATTATTGTGTGTTGATGATATTTGGAACAAGTCTAAGTTCAAAACACAATTTTAAACTCAGTTTAAAAAAAAGAGAGAGAGATTTTATTCAGACTTGTTGAATGACTGCGAATATCCTTATAGACCTAAACAGAAACTGTTCAAAGGTGTCAAATGTTTCATTCATTTGGATTATTTGTATGTTAATAGTAACATACGCTCCTGATACTGATAGAAATAGAGAATGTACTTCATCTGCTGAGATTATGTGGCACACTAAATTTAGGTTTGTTTATGTGTCATATAGATTTAGAGCGCTGTAATTTCACATCCCTAACAGAAGGTGTCGACAAACGCCTCTGTTAGTTTCTGGATCCTCCTTTTTGCTGTCAGATCAGGGCAGAGCGCTGTTTATCGCCCGTTCATACGTGAGCTGAGTTCAGCTTTTCGTGTTTTATTATTAATTTACTTATTGTAGACATATGTAAAAAGTTGTATGGTAAAATACTTTATTAAGGGGCAGATAAAGCACGTCACTTTGAGTAGCGTCTTTGGGGTTTATCAAAAGGTATGTGGTTCAGCTAGCTCGCTAAGCTAGCAGTTTCGTTTTCACATTATGCTAAATAGTTCCCTCATTTATTATGTAAATAACTATTTGCTCTTCAGCCCTGTTTAGCTTAAAGAGATTTTCTTGGTATTTCGTTTTGATTGAATAGAGAATAAATAGGAAATGTTTAGGTGCATGATTGATTGGAATAGCATTTGATTGATAAAATAGTTGGCCCTGTTTTTTATTTATTTACGTTATTTCGGTTGAGCATTTTGCTTTATATGATGTATGTATGGGGTTGGTTATCATGCTGTCATGCTTCATATGAAAGGCAGATACGTATACAGTGTAAAAGATATATCAGTATTTGAGTTAGCCTATACTGTAGTTTATTACAGAGTTACTAAGATATGTTTTGTGTTTAAACAGGGTTGTTTCCAGCATGGCGGATGGAGAGGGTTTTGTGGTGAGAGTCAGAGGTTTACCATGGTCCTGTTCTGTTGATGAAGTTCAGAGATTTTTCTCAGGTGAAAAACGTCCTGTGCTTAAATCTTTCCCACTTGGGTTTTATTGTCTGCCTGACTAATTCTAGCTAAATTACGTTGTAGAGTGCAAAATTGCAAGCAATGGGACAAGCATACACTTCACATACACACGGGAAGGGCGACCAAGTGGAGAAGCATTTGTGGAGTTTGAATCAGAAGAAGATCTTAAAATTGCAGTGAAGAAAGATCGTGAAACCATGGGCCACCGTTATGTAGAAGGTAGGCACTGGCAGAGGTGTTTGCCTCAGTTAGGATCCCTAAAGGAAAAAATCACCCTGCCATGAAAATGTATGCGCACACAGGCCATCCTTGTAGTTGAGTTTAGTTTCTTCATCAGAACAGATTCGGTGAAACGTTGCATCACTTGCTCGCCAATGGGTGCCGTCAGAATGAGAGTCCAAACATCTGCTAAAAACAGCACTGCTGAGGATCCATTGGGAAAGCGGGATGTAATGCTAAATGTGAAGTATCTGAATACTGATGAAGAAACAAATTCATCTACACCTTGGATGACCTGCGGGCTTCAGCAAATCTCTTTTTGGTGAACTACTCAAAATAATTCGAGATAAAATACTGATTGATTGGTATGTGCTTTCAGTATTCAAATCCAATAGTGTTGAGATGGACTGGGTTCTGAAGCACACCGGACCAAACTGCCCGGACACAGGAGGGGACGGCCTGGTTAGGCTTCGCGGTCTGCCTTTTGGATGCAGCAAGGAGGAAATTGTTCAGTTTTTTGCAGGTATGTCCGATAGGAATTTCGATTTGCCCTTTCTACGCAAAACTAAACAGTATGCCACCATTTATGGTAGGTTTATTTTAGTTCATCGGACTTTCAATTTGCACTTAAATGAGCTTTGAGTGTTTAAATTAAAGAGCTCAGTTTCAGTCTATAATCTTTAAAATTAGAAATAGTTCAAATCTTTGTTGAATCTTAAGAATTGGACTATCTAGAAGGACCAAGATGGGTCACTTTTTATCCTGCGCTGTCCATTAATGTAATTATTAGAATTTGTGCTTTCTTTTCTTTCTTTTTTTTTTCTCCTCTTCTAAATTAAACTGCCTCAGCCCTTTTTGTATTGTTATATACCTAAAACAGGTGCACAGCAATCTAGGTCATTTTTGGGGCTTACCATACAAACAAGAGATGGGTTGAGACAGACACACAAGAGGCATTTGATTTAAGTGACCCTTCTTTTTCTTGCACAGAATTATCCATAAATTGTGCAAGAAAAGGTTCAAATGTATTGTGGCCCCATTTGAATTGTTTACATAATACCATTTCTCACTTGACATAAAGAGAAACCCATAGAGTAATATAAAGTCTTGTTAATGGGCTTGTGACTTAATTTGTCCCCCACTGGGGTTATCTGTCCTTGGGTTGAAGGGTTGGAAATCGTGCCAAATGGGATAACATTGCCGGTGGACTTCCAGGGGAGGAGTACGGGGGAGGCCTTCGTGCAGTTTGCTTCACAGGATATAGCCGAAAAGGCTCTAAAGAAACACAAGGAAAGAATAGGGCACAGGTGGGGATGGCTGGTTGGTTGCCTGGATACGTTGCTTTTCTTATGGTGTTCACCTCAATAAATCATCCACTGCAGAAATGCTAAGATATGACCACAGATGATTTGACGGCAAACAAAAAACAAGGAAGATGAGGTCCAGAAGCTTTGAAGATTATGTATTATTAGTGCTGAGTGAACCATTGAGTTGCACTGTGTAGATTTACAGAGAATGTGAGACAGTTTAGTGAATTTTTACTCATAACTGTCATTTACATCAAGCATTTTGGGTCGAAAAGGGTAGTTCTATCAGCCAGATGTATTAAAGTTGCAGGAGAATATCTGCTAAATTATTAAGGCGAAAAAGCATCCATTATAAATTGTCAATGGTGTAGCAATGTATGAAGCACAGTTCACATAGAAGACACTTTCAAACCACGCAGCTTTCCGTTGGTTGTAGTGAATTCGTAAAAAGCTTGAACCTCTTGCAAAATCTGCAAGAGGAAATCTTTCATCCTCGCACAAAGTTCACGATCATAAGGATTCCTGTAAAATGACTGGATTTTGTCTGTAACCGGACTTTTTGGGGCAGTTTCTCGAACAGGGTTTAAGACTAGACCTAGATTAAAGTAAATGTTAGAGCTGTCTAAAATGGAAAAAGCTTGCAATGGCGTACCTTAAAATGCATTACTGCCATTGTTTGGTCTTAAAATGCTCCCAGGTAATGCTTTTTTGTAAGACATGGTTCTAAAAACTACTTAATAAAACTACTCCTAAATGAACAAAGACCTAGTCCTGGCATAATCTAATTCCTGTCTGGGAAACCGCCCCTTTATGTTTAACGTGAGTAATATAATATAACTAGTAATATTATTACAGCTTAAGAGGAATGAAAAATCTCATCCTCATGTTGTTCCAAACCAAAATCGTTGGAACACAAGTTATTTTTGATGAAATCTGAGAGCTCTCTCACCCTCCGTAGACAGCAACCCAACGAACACATTTAAGGCCAGAAAGGTAGTATTCAACAGTCACTTCTTTTCTGTGTCAGTCTTCGTCATGCATTCACAGTAGCTATCATGCATGTTCCTGCTGATGCAATCTAAACCAGATTCACCACACCACAAGCATAAATAAAACAATCTTTGTAAACCTGTCTGAAGATTTCCACAGAGATATTTTGTCTTGAAATTTGTAGCCAAATCTTACTTATTTGAACCAGAACAGTACAGTACATAATATGAGCTAAGAGAGATTGATATTCTATGCCAGAACACTGGCTCCTATGTTGATATTAAATAGTAGATGTAAACACACTAAAAACACTGAAAAATACGAGAAGAAATTGTTGCACAAAGTTGTTATTTTTGTTTTCTTTGTGCACAAAAACTATTCTCGTAGCTTCATGAAGTTATGATTGAACCAGTGATGACTATTTTAACGATGCCTCTACTACCTTTTTGGCTTTGAACGTGATAGTTGCATTGCTGTCTATACAGAGTCAGAAAGCTCTCAGATTTCATCAAAAAAATCTCAATTTGTGTTTCTAAGATAAATGAAGGACATCATTGGAGTGAGTAATTAATGACGTTTTTTGGTTGAACTAACCCTTTAAAATAACCGTTTTACAATGCAAATGTATTTTTAGCATCACCACTTCAGCGTTACATTACTCTTCAGAAATCATGCTAATGCGGTGATTTGCTGCTCAAGGAACATTTTGTTTTTATTTGAGATGTTTTAATCCCAACTCTTGTCTGCTTGATCAGTAGCCTAGTCAGATGGCCACTCAGCACTAAATTTTTTACAATAGGAATCTCTCAGTTTTTCTACCATTTGAAGACTTCAGATCACGAGGACCCAGTTAAACAGGTAATACAAAGTTACTCCTAACAGTCTGAAGTGCTTTGCTAGCAGAGAACGAAAGCAAGCGTCTCAGTCCAATAAGACCCAGACCACAGTAACACATTGCCAGCTGCCATCGGGTGACCATAAGAAAAGTTCTTCATAATGAAGGGTTGAATGAAACTAAATATTTAAGGGTTCTTTATTTTCTGTCTCTCTCTGTGTCTCTTTTTTTCGGAAACTATTACGTAAAGTCACTGAACGGAGAGGCTGACTGTTAATTAGTGTCATCCCAGAGTCATTCTTACTAAGGGTGTTTGTTCATTAGACCCGTTTTCAGACAGCCCTTATATTTACTGCACGCAGGAATGCTCTTGTCTCTTGCCGGTAGACCCTGGTGCCATTACTCCACGTTTATGTCCTTAGGTACATAGAGATCTTCAAGAGCAGCCGGGCAGAAGTGCGCACACATTATGAACCTCAGCGTAAGGTCATGGGCATGCAGAGACCGGGCCCTTACGACAGGCCTGGAGGCGGTCGCGGCTACAACAGCATGGGCAGAGGAGTCTCCTTTGAGAGAATGAGACGTGGAGGCTACGGTGGAGGTGAAGTATTTTTGGCTCTTATTCACATTGCTGCAAATACTAATGATAGAGCGTAATAATGCTAAACTTTAAATATTGCTTTAATATTTGTTCATAAGTTTGGGCTCGGTAGAGCGATTATATTCTCACCAAGGTCAAACATTTGGTAAAAAAAAAGTTTAATATTGTGAAAAATGATTACAAAGTAACTTTATATATAAGCACTTTCTGTTTTGTTTGTTGTAATGTCTTGAATGTCTAATATTATCACCCAGATTAATTTTTTGCTCGGTTAAGTGATTGATAGGACATTTGATGTCACTTTTAATTTCAATGCATCCTTGATAAATTTAAGTAAATTGAAAAAAATTAAGAACTACCAACTTTTCAATGGTTGGTGTGCACATAGAAAAACAAGTAGAGACTGTGCCACTCATTTAAAGTATTTGCAAAATAATAGCTGCAGATTTGGACTTGTAACTGTTTTTATGTCACTGTAGATAAGAAAGACTGATAAACGAATAAAGGAATAGCTTTGCTTTTACTCTGCGATAAATCATTAAATCTTGTTCTGCTTCCTGTAAAGATACTTGTGTAAAACAGACCGCAAAAGGCTGTATATCAGGCAGAATATTTTTTTAGGGCTTCGAGCACAAAGTGTTGAAACCTTATTGCAATTGTAAGGATTTTTATTATTATTCTGCCTTAAAACAGATTGTGCAGCTTAAACTGTAAGGCTTAGAGAGCTGAAACTTGGTCAGAATGTAGTAGTCTTGCTAGCTACTCGGGCACAGAGAACCAGCCCAATTGGCCTAACGGATTAAACCAAAAATTTCTGACATTTTTGGCAGAACCTCATAAACCGTTTAGCGTAGACTCAAAAATGTCACATCGTTGCAATCCTTGGAATACTCCGAACAAAAGTTGTGCACTTGGGCCAGTTTTTTGCTCAGTGACGCACTATTTCCACGCAAAATTGACATATATCTGAAACTTACTTTTGTGAAGTATTTCTATAGAAATTACCTAAAGTTTTAGAACATGCTCATTGATTGACACACATTCTAACTTCATATTATATCATAGGTCTGCTCATTCTGAGATACTTTGCCTCAAGAACCATTGCTGTCAAACTAATGTTAAATGTTAAAAACATAAAATATTTAAATATCATATAAACTCTTTAAAAGAGAAGACTTACGATAACTGTCACCTATCATTTATTTCAAATATCAAATTGCAACACAATGTGTGAATTCATGCCCGTGCATGTGTGCATGTATTAATATAATAGTTTTTCCATTTCATTTCTATGTGTGTGTCTGTGAGCCTATTGTCCATTTTTGATGTGCTTCACTTTCTGTCATACATCCAGGTTACTCTATACAACCTCAAAAACCTTCAAATGCTTAAACCCCGGTAATTGCTGCTTGCAGCTATATTCTTAACTCGCTCATGGTCTTATTTGTCTCAAAGATGGCCGTTATGGAGACAGTGGCTCCTCCTTTCAGAGCACAACGGGACATTGTGTTCACATGAGAGGCCTTCCATACAGAGCCACTGAAACTGACATATACAATGTGAGTCCTTAAAGACACGTGTGTATTTCAAGTATCTGTTAATACAAATCGTTTATTTGATTACGTGCATGTCCTGTTTACTGTCTGTCTCGGTTTTCTTCCCTAGTTCTTCTCTCCACTGAACCCAGTGCGTGTTCACCTGGAGATCGGTCCTGATGGAAGAGTAACGGGTGAAGCGGATGTAGAATTTGCCACACATGAGGATGCCGTGGCAGCCATGTCGAAGGACAAAGCCAATATGCGTAAGTTTTGAAAGAGGAAACAAAACTAAAACTCAATGATTTACATTAAAGGAACAGTTCAACCAAAAATGAAAGGTCTGCTGTTTTTTCACTCACATCCTTTAAATGGCTCATATGATGTTGCTAAAAAGAGCATTATTTTGTGTATTTGGTGTAATGCAATGCGATTTTATAGGTTTGGGTTTGAAAAAACACATTATTTTCAGCATACTGCACATTATTGTTTCACCTCTATGCCCGCCTTCTGAAATGCATCGATTTGTACAAAACTCATCGTTCTAAAAAAGCGAGGTGTGCTGTGATTGGCCAGCTATCCAATGTGTTGTGATTGGCTAAATACCTCAAGCTTTTGAAGTTACGCCCCTTACCATAATGTAATGCCGCGTTAGCGTAATGTCCTGAACACACTTTAAGGTCATGTAAGGTCATGTAAGGTTAATATAAGGTTTCTGGAACAGTGTTGTAAATACAACTACAAGAAGTAGTTTCACTTTCACAATGACACACAGCAGCTCCTGAACATGGCGCCAGCAGCAACACTACGGGGAGAATAATAGTTCTGCTTTTTTTTTTTTTTGCGTAAACATTTAGGCAGTTTTAAAAAACAAACCCACTCTATAAAAGGGATGGGGCGTGTTTAAATGAGCTGTTTTAGAGGGGTATGGAAGTCATAACGTTTACAAAGAATATCTCGTTGGTTTTGAGACTTCAGCCTTTGTAGTCTTATCTATGCACAACAGCTTGTAATGCTCCAAAGAGAAAGGAAAACTTGAAATCGCATAATATGCCCCCTGTAAAATATTTTCCTTTGTGTCAGCATATTGAAGAAATTCAAGCTTTGGAGCTGCTTGAGAGTGAGTAAATGATGAGAGATTGTACTTTTGAGTGAACTATAGATTTAAATTCAGTCCTATTAATGGGTCTTGAATATATGCATTCCTTTATTCAAGGAAACTGAACACCTTCATAAAACATTGGTTATGATACATGACATTCTGGAGCCTAATGCATTAGTTAGCGTATGTGTACAGTCAAAGTCAATCAAGTAAGTGCTTTAATTTCTGATGACGAAATCTGCATCACGCACTGTACGCTGACCCGTGCATGCGTGTAACACCTGAAGTATTCTTCGTGCTTTGAATTATATCATTGGAACTACTTTAAAAGCAACTTTCCAAGGTGATGAATGCCAAAAAATACCTTGATAGCCAAACAGACGCTACTTAGCAATTAAAGCAGCATACAAGAAAACCTTCTGTTGGAGGCTAAATACATTTTGTTGTCGTTTTTGTTCTCATGCAGAGCACCGTTATGTGGAGCTGTTCCTAAACTCCACGGCAGGGGGAGGAAGTGGAGGATACGGTGGCCAAATGATGGGCGGTATGGGTAAGACCACTTCCTCAGCTCTCCTTCAGAAATTAGTATCTCTTACTGAGTAGCTATCCTAAATGCGTAATTGCTGCTTTCCAGGAAACCAGTCGTCATACGGACACAGCAGCCAACAGATGGGCTCGGGCTACAGCGGAGGTTATGGTAACCAGAGTGGCATGGGGGGCTACAGTGACTACAGTGAGTGTCAGCTCTTCCGTACCTCGGCTAGCCGGTTCCCTGCCAAATCCTATCGCCCTTGGACCCCTAGGGGTAGCTGTTTGTAATGCCTGATTAAAAAGACTTTTGTGTTATCCTGTTCTAGCTGATCAGGTAAATACAATCACAATTAAACAGTACTTCAATGCCAATAATGTAATTTTAATTAAGTGTGTGACTACATATAATCTTTCTGTTTGATAAATGTTTCACATATTTAACAGATAGCACAATTTAGTAAAGGTTGCATGTAAAATGTGTGGATTATGATGATGGTTAGCTTACTAACTAAAACAACAGCAAAAAAGAATGACATTGTCTTTGTCCCAATTCAGGGGCTGCATTCTTCTAAGTCTATTCTTCATAGTAACTGTGACAGCTGCTGTTAAGTAGCAGTACACTTTTTTGACTCTTAGATTAGTTAAATATCAGAGTAGATTGAAACCCAGTACTACATTTAAAAGTGCAATTCTGCTTTTCTCTCAATAAAAGTTCTTGGTGCACAGTGAATCTTGGGGTAGTATGGGCTGTGAGAGATTAATCGTTTGCACCCTTCATGGCTTGGGAAATGAAGGACACATTTTTAAGGCTGAATTTAATGCATTTAGCCTTTATCGCCCTGCACTGAGATCCTCAGAATACTGCCCTCGAAAGATGAGGTCTCTGAATTACAACATCCAGAATTTGTACACAGGATATGTAACTAAAGAAAAATGCTGATGTTTTTATTGATTGCATTGTGCTGGTTCATTGATGCTTGTTTCTGGTTAAGGTTTAGCATTTTGGGATTTATAATCGGGTTCCAGATAGACCATCCAGAGTGTTCTTCAAGCTGGTGGAATCTTTTAGGGGTCCAAGTGGGTTAGGATTTGACGCATTGCTCAAAGCCCTATCACATGACCTCGATCAAAGTCTCTCTATCATCAAACCAGCATTATCTCTGACACTGGATTGCATTCACCTTAAATGGTGGAATGTTTGCACCCAAAGTTTAAACTCTTTCACCTTTGACTCCATCTGATTAGTTAAAGTGCAGATGAGTGGCAAACAATTCACCTGATGCATTGTTACATGGGTTATGCCATTGTGTAAAAACAAACAAACAAGAATGTTCGCAAGTTCCCTTGTTACTTATAGTTTAATGGAGCATGCGACCATGGTTACCTAACTTTGCTTTAATGTTGACAACTTCTTACACCATGTCTACCCCGGACACGACAAAATACAGTATTCTGCTGTCTATACTGGATGCGGTGCGACAAATTCCCAACAGAACTGTGTTCTATTGATGAAGTATTGACACAAGTTTTAAATGTTTATTAACGGTTGCTATGTCATGTCCAGTGAAGGCAGACTGTTGTGGCACGACAATTGTTGGGTCCGGTGTAGACACACTTAATTGATTTTCTTTGGCAAATCAACTGATAGCTTTTATCTAATTCAGCTGGTTTTAACTCATTTTAGCTGGGTTTTTTTGCTTTTAAATGAATTGCGTTTAGCTTTTTAACCACTTTAACTTTGTTAAACTTCTGTAACTTTTTTTTTTTTTGCTAAATCATCTGTTCATAGCTTAGCGTTTTTGTTTGTTTTGCTAAATAAGCTTTTTTGTTGCTTGTAAAGTCAGCAAATTTCAACTATTTCAAACTGAAACCCTTTAGCTTAAAAACGTCAAGTTTATAAAATTAGTTTTAGCTAAGCCAACTAAAATTTTGTCTACAATCTAGTTGCTTTTTATGTGGAATTTATTAATAATTATTATTTTTTTTATTATTCTTGTCATTTACTGTTTTTTTTTTTGTACATCAAGTTACATTACATTGAATGCAAACTTGATAAGCCAATAGCATTTCACATCACAAATATTTTTGTAATGGTATTAATTTTTAGCAACCATGTAACTCACACGTCCATGACAAACCTGCATTGCTTATCATGTAAGCAGGCCTTGAGAGTCATAGTAAAAATGGCCATTGTTTCCGCACTGAGAACTCCCTGGTCCTAAAATGTGTATTTCTTTCTCCTGTCAGGTAATCAGGGTGGAATGGGGAGCAGTTACTACGGTGGAGGGAGCCGTGGGTCCATGGGAATAAACGGCCTCAACAGCAGCATGCGGGGAGGCTGGGGGATGTAGCCTCCGGGTCTTTCAGGGCTGCTTTATTTACCTTCATTTAAACAGTGTCTTCTTTCATTTGTTTGTTCTTTGTTCCTCCTCCCTTCTAAGCGGTGTTTGCAGCTGTACACAGGCAAACGTCTTTTTCCCTTTTGATATGGTTGAAATCAGTAGTAATTTATGTTATAAAGAGAAATTCTTTATTTGCTAAAATGTGACAGCCCATGTACCACACTGGAGAGGTGCCTGTGTTTTTACAGTAGAGCATTAAAGAGCTGATTTTTGTTTCCTCTATGAGCCAGCTTTATCAAAGCCTTTCGTATAGCTTGACGTCTTTGCACACGGAGGTTTCACTCTGTCATTGATTGTAGCATCATATCTTAAACCTTTGGCTCCTGCAAAGGTGTTTTGCATGTACTTAATGCTTACTCCAGGCCGATTGTTTAAAGAGTGTTTAAGTTTAGTAAAAAAAAAGATTTTTGTATAATTTTAAAGTATGGTGGGAAGTGGGCGGGTTTCTTTTAGATGCATGTCCCTGTTTGCATTTGCTTTTTTTCTGTTCCATGCAGTGTATAACCTGTTCTATCGGTGTAGTGGACAAATGTCTGATTTCTCATGGTTTCACAGATGGATTAATACTTTGAGGCAGTGTTTATTAAATCATACACAATTCTATAAACTCTATAGAAACTTCATTACAGCTTTATGAACAGGAGACAAAAGAGGGTACAACACAGGAAACGTCATACAATCTAAAATAGACAATTTGTTTTCAGAGAGCCTTAAAAAGTTTTATAAAAAGTTTTCCTTTGACTGGCATGAGCAAAAAAAGTTGGAGAAAATACAATCCATCGCTCTTTAGTTTTGCATACTATAAATGTGATGTTACAGACTTTGGGCCTCATTCATGATAGTAGCAGAACAAATGTGTTCAGAAAACAGTTATTTAATTATTTTTATATAAGAATTATTTACACATTAATTCACATCTACTAACTTCATACATGAACGGGTCTCAACTTTTGACTTCTGCTAGTGGTATATTTGCATGACATGCAGATTAAATCTTTAAAGCACAAGCACATAAACTAAAAAATTGTGGTAATTAGTGACACAAATTACAAGTATTCAGTATTTTCAGTAATTCCATGTCTCAAATAAAATTAAACAGAATTTACAAAATCACTACAAAATTAATTCTGTCCTATTTTGATGAGAGGAGACTAAAAAGGATGAAGAGTATCAAAATAAGAACCCTTATTCATTCAAGGTTTATATATGTTAGTGCTCTCCTTAAAATGGAGACTATCATTATAAATACGCTCAAACTCTAAATGATCCTTGGGTTTTCCTGTAAAAGAAAAAAAAAATCTTTGCATATGATTTTGCAGCGATCAAAGATTTTAGCCATATGGAAGCCAGTGGTGCCACAAGTAATTAATGCATAAGTGTTAACAGATTGAGAGCTTGATTAATACAGTTGGCCTGTAGCCTCTCACACACACACACACACGAGATCAGCAGAGATGTTGAATGCTGTCAGGAGGCGATGGAGCTTCTCTGGAGCAGTAGTGAATGGCAGACGTCACACACGCGGACAGGTCTGGGGTACGAGGGCAGAGCCAGCTCATTACTGGAGCAGTTGTTACAGTAGATGTCTCCGCAGTTCCTGCAATGGTGCTTTAAACAGAAAAAACTAGTTGAGTTGCATGCCAAAGATTGAGATGAAGTAACTGAGTGGAGCATCACTCACCTTTCTCCGAGAGATTGAGAATTCTTTTTGACACTGCTTGCACTGTGTAGCTTCATCGTCTTTTAGCCAGGCATGACCCTTGATAAGACAAAAATAAATAAAATAAATCACAATTGTTTGGATACAAAGCAAATTACTGGATGTCAGGATGCATTAAAATGATCAAAAGTGAAATTTTTGCAAAAGTCAGTCACACCAGTTAGTGTACAAGAAGTTACACAGCAAAGTAAAAAAATTAATTCAGTAATGTGTGGAAAGCAATACTAAGAAGGGATCTTCAGCTTTGCTGTGCTGTGCAGATGGACAAAGGTAACCTCATGAAGCTCTTTTACCTTCAAGGCTTTGTTAACCTCTTTGAAGTCCTCCATCTTGAGTTTGGATCTGAAAGGAGGATTTTAGTTCAAGACGTTTAGCATGCTGCAGAGTTCTCCAGTTATCAAATGAACACTTTCAGCAGTAAAGCAGCGCTAACATGGCAAAAGCATCATTCAGTCTAATTCTGTTGATTCAGTTCGGTTCAAAAAGACAGTTTGAGTCAGTGTTGCAGTTTGTCAATTAGCTCTACAGAAGACAACTGATATGTGGAAATTTCAGAAATTGTGAGTGGAGTAGTCTTACTGGCTGAGATGAAGGCCCATCTCCTGTAGGGCCTGTTCCTGCTCCTCACACAGCTGCTGAAGCTGTTTCTTCTCCTGTCGAAGATCAAGCAGCTCCTGTGGGAACAAAGGTAGTGTTAACCATAACACAAAAACTTCACTCTCGCTTTGATTATGTGTATTTGAAAGTCTTTATTGACTAGTTGTATGACTGAAGCAGCAGTGTATCTGACCGTCTGCAGGCCCTGCAGCTGCTGTAGTTGTGTGCGCAGCTCTGCACTGTTGTCTTGTTCTCTCTGCAGCTCCCTTTGTAAGTTCTGCCGCTGCTCCTTCTTTGTGCTGAGCTCCGACTCCAGGCCTGCCCTGAAAAGAGAACAGAAACTACACCTGAGCCTGAAAATTATGACTCTTATGATGAAATTATTAACCTTACAGTGCCCTCCACTAATATTGGCACCCTTGGTAAATATGAGCAAAGACAGCTGTGAAAATAAATCATCATTGTTTATTCTTTTGATCTCATTCAAATAATTTACAAAATTCTAACCTATCATGGAAGTACAAATACTGAAAGTAGGAAAGGTCATTTTCTATAGGGCTCAGGTCAGAGGACTGGGACAGCCATGATAAACGATTCATTTTTTGCTCAGTGACCCAAAAAGCTCTTCTTTTGTGGTTTCATCTGACCACAGAAGTCAGTGTCATTTGAAGTTCCAGTCATGTCTGATACCTAAATACGCTGGAATTTCTTTTTGGGTGAACAGAAAGAGCTTTTTCTTCACACCCTAAACAATGCGTGATGATTTAGGGGCTGTCTGATATATATTTTTGGGGATTTTTGACGTTTTTGGGATGCTTTAACTCTTTTCTTACAGCCGCATTCTATTTTGTAATGCTGCACCAGTTATCCTGGTGTTAAAAAATGTAAATATAAATGGGAATTTACTTCAGAGAAATTTTACTCATAAAATTGTAATAATTGTAGCCAACATGCATCAAATAAAAAACGTATTTATCATGAGATCTTCTCCCATTTTCAATGGTTTTACTTTAAAGATAGTTTAGAATTTAGTGAATTGTTTGAATCAAAGATCAAAAAGCTAAACAATGTAGACATATTTTTACAGTTACCTTTGCTCATATTTATAAAGGGTGCCAATATGTGAAGGGCACTTTATATTTCAACAAAAAATGTTTAAAGAAAAACAATTGTTCTCTATATACAAAAAAAATATATGAGATTTCTAAAGTGATTATAACAGTAAATGCTAATCCGAAAGTACAACAGTGTTTTAGTGCCACCTTAAAAAATATTTAAAATCTAAAATTGCAAGATTAAGGCCGTAATATTTAGACTTTATTCACAAAACATTACAACTTTATTTTTGTAATTGTAATTTTATATATATATATATTTTTTAAAGGTGCCACTAAAACACCGTCGTACTAAACAAATACTTTACAGCTTGTTTAAATGTATAAACCAGATAGTTCACCCAAAAATGAAAACCTGTATAAATTTCTTTATAGTATTTTAGTTTTTTCCATACTAAGAAAGTCGACTGTTTGCTTACCAACGTTCATCAAAATATTTTTTTGTGTGTGTTCATCAGCTGAAAGAAATGCATACAGGTTTGGAATTTCTTAAGTGTATGAGAAATGATGATAAAACCTTTGGGTGAACTATCCCTTTAAGGTAACTATGACAGCAAAGTTAGCGCCTGATTTACCCTACCTGAGTGTGTCGAGGTCAGAGAGACGCTTCTGCAGAGCGTTCACTTTCCCTTTCATCTCCGATCTCAGCTCACTCTGGCTTTCGTCCATGGTCTTGCGCACATTTTCTGAATTTTGAAGCCTAGGGATCAAGTACTCATGTTTATTAGGTCTTAAAAAAATACCTACATATAATTTTCTACATATATCTCTCATGTTGTTTCAAACCTGTATGACTTGTTCGCCTATATTCCTCCAAAGACCATAAGGAAAACAAAGTCATTAGGTTTGGAACAACATATAATTAGGTAAACAATGTCCTGGCACCTCTGCTCCAGTTCCTTCATGCCTGCTTCCATCTGAATCATCTTCTTTTCCAGCTCTTTCATGTCCTCCACTTTCTTCTGGGCGACGCGGTCAGACTCCTTACAGGTTAAACGACAAGAGAAGTTTCAACTGGTTACAGATAATCCTATTGCAGTAAGATTTTGTTCTGACAACAAGATGTAACACCTGTGCTTTGTTGAACATCTGTAAGTTAAGATTCTTGACTTGGTCTAGTTGTTGTCGAAGCGCGCCCAGCGTGTCTTGTTTCTCATGCGTGTCCTTTTCCAGTAGTTTCATGGCAACTTCCATTTCCTGTTTCAGACCAATCTGCAGCTCCAGCTCCTTTTGCAGCTCCTGATTTGCCAAAACGTTAATTCAGATACTGGCTTCATAAAATATTACACTGTTGGTACATTAATGTATTAAAGGGATGAAAATTCTGACATTGTTTATTAAACCTCAAGTTGTTCCAAACCTGCACGAGTTTGTGTTTTCATTAAACAAAAAAGACGACATTTTGTAGGTAACCAAACCATTTTTCTGGACCCCATATTTTAAAGGCAACTGAGCTTGGTTACCCACATTCTTTAAAATATCTGAAAATATAAATTTGTTTGGATGAACTATCCCTTTAATACTATGCAAAACAATACAAATTTAAAAATGGCTTTACATTTAGAGCTGAATTACTTTACATTCTTACCTGCCGGATTCGTTTCTCCTCCTTGTATTGCTTCCAAACGACATTGTACATTTCATCCAAACCCTGCCGTGTCTGTCGATATGTTTCTAGCTCGACTTGGCTGTCTTGTAGAGTCACCTAAACAGCAATCCAAAGAGAGTAAAATTTTCTTAGTTAAAAACTGTCTGGATGTCGGTGACTTTAATGACGAAATACTGCATGGATTACCTGGTTAGTAATAAACCAGCAGACAGACCTACATTTGGCCATTTTTAGGGTCTTAGCTTCGGATGTTCCAAACTTTTTCTAGCTACTTTTCCAAAGAATACAAATAATTTCATACAGTTTGTTTCATAACACAATTCTCACCTCCTCTTTCCTCTGACTAGATTGGAGAATATTTGCATTTTGTAGTTTAAGTTGTTCCTGCTCTTCGCGCAGAGCGTTAATTCTGTCTGTGGCTGCTGTAAGCTGTTCAAAAGGCATCAAATAAATATAATTTCCCATGTTAATCCTGTATTTAATAACATGCACAATTTAGAACCAAGACATTACAATATGCAAAACATAAGTACATAATAAGAGTCCACAAAAATCAGTCAACCAATCTAATTTTCCACCTCCTCAATGAGTTTACTGTTGGTCTTCTCCAGTGAGTCCATCTTGGCCTGAAGATCTGTCAGTGTGCAGCTCAGATGCCGGTTCAGTTCCTCTATGTAGTGCTTCTGGTCAAGAATAGCTGTCATTTTTGAATCACTGTTAAAGAATCAGAAAGTCAAAATTACTAAGCTAATTTATAGCAAAATAGCAGACTTGTTTCTAGCCATGTAATCAGCCATTTAATGCTTAATCTTTGCCAAGTGATCACACACTCACTCCTGTGTGTTCTCAGTAGCTTGGGGATCCTTTAGATACATTGTGAAGTCAATGACGCCCACCTGCAGAAGCAAACAATGTTTAGCATCGGTGTCATCTGATAACATTGTTTGGATGGCTATATGTTTTACCTGGGAATCCAGATCCTCTCCTTTCACACACAGATTGGCATCAATCACATTCAGACCCACCAGCATCCCTACAATCACAGCCCCCTCCTCCTCCATTACAAGAGCCCCAGGGTCATAAAACTCCCTGAGACAGAAAAATAAAAACTGAATAGCACTGCAGTATTGTATTTTGTATGATAATGAACAAATGATAAATATAATTCTAATGCTCATACCCAAGAAGGTCTCTTCTATTCATTAGCACTTTCATGTAGTCTGCAATTTTTTTCTGCATTAGAGCCAGATGAAGCCACGCTCGAGCTCGCCCAAGGCCTGTCCTGAAACAACCCAGAACCTCATGAATGTAAGGATCAAATCACGCTCTCCTATTACACGGTTTCAGACAGGATATTATATTCCAGAATAATGCCTGGTGATGAGAACCTACTTGATTCCAGGCATATCCCGCACACTGGTGGCAATGTCAGCTGACTCAGGGCACAGTTTCTCTATCAGCTCCAGAGGAGCCCAGATAGACTTGTTCGGACCAATGAAAGACTTCTTTACTGCACAGGAGAAGACAGAAACATGCAGGATTTAGGACCTAGAAACGGGTTAATGTCACAAAACCTGACAACAACATAAAGGTTTTACAATCCCAAATTAAAACAAATACTTAAGAAAAAATATCATATTTTCCTTCAAGAAATGTAGCTTCTTGAATTTTCAAAACCATTAAACACAAATAAATAAATAGTTTACCTAACGCTTAAGCACAGGGGCTATTTTGGGGAATTCCGCCTGTTTTTGCCTACCAAAATTAAAAAGCTTCCCATACCCACATGCAGAGGTGTATAT
>JAUCNO010000353.1:25579-44366 GCA_032353835.1 Enteromius viviparus
AAGAAGAAAGGGCCACAACCTGACATGATGCCTCGCTGTTCATTAATAGTTACTTAATCGTAGTTCCTCAGGAGGCCAGGTTGAATTTAATAATTACTGTATTTTAATGTAATGGCCCGTATAATTTTGCAAGGTTTGAAGAAATTGAATCCTTCCGGGATAGCTGGATGGAGGAGATTCTCGTATGCTGTAGGCCGAGCCATAAAACAATAAAAGCTGAAATCTGGCTGCACAGACAATATACAATCAACCCCCTCGACCCAGTCACCCACTTTATGATCTTCTGAGCCCCCCACCTTGCAATCTCACTCTTCTCTTTAAGATTGTCACCAAAGAAAGAAATATAAGCTCAAATGATAATATTTTGTCAAGATATTGTTCTTTCACTGTCATATCTGATGTCAATTTAAAGGTCTAAAGGTGAGTGGCACAATGGTCTAAATTTCTCAGTAGTCACTTACATTGGTAAAAAGATTTAAACTTTTCACAAAAATTGGTTACTGATAACCAAGGCTGTGACCTCCCCCTGGAGCAATAAGATTGAGCAGTCCAAACAGCTGCAGCCCTAAGGCCGCGAGAACTGAAAATACAACAAATGGTCTTTTTGTGTGGGTGTTGGTCTGGGGTATTTAAAGGAATAAGGCAGAAGAGCACATTAGTTTTTTTCTGCAATCAGAAGCCTCCATGCCGCATGGATGCAAGGGTTTATGGAGCTGAGTCTCCAGGACTCCTGCATTCTGCTGTGTGTCTCAGTCAGGTATGCATTTGCTGGAAACTGAATCAAATTCTCATTTCTTAAATTATGTAATATTATAATATTGGTTTCATATAATTTCTTGACTTATCAAAGTTATGCATTATTTTAAATTTAAACTGAATTCACAATATACACATATAATTGGCTTAATATAATTTTACCTGATGAATAAATTAAATTTTATTTCTTGATTCATTCTAACCTGTTGAATTCATTTGGGATTATTAACCTGGGCAGGACGCCGTTATGCGTATAAATGTATCTATTAGGACATGACATATTGGAGGTGTGATGTGGTGCGCTCAGAATCAGACAAATCCAGATCCATTTGCAGCTTTTATTAATCAGTGTGGTCGTACAGGCAATGGTCCAGACACAATGAATAGGTGTGACAGAGGCAAGGCAAAAACAGAGTCGATAAACAGGCAGATGGTCAGGGAAACAAGCAAACAATCAAATACCAGAGTCCAGGCAGGAAGTCAAGGTAACAGGCAGAGAATCAAGATCGAGAGGCAGTCCAAAGTCAAAACGAGATATCCAAACAAGTAGTAGAAAACCCTCAGAGTGTCGACCGTGGCAAGACAAAACTTCGCGACTTCCTGTTGCGAAGCGCGTCTCTTTATAGTCCCGTAAACAACCAACACCTGGCGCGGAAGTTACACAGAGTTTCACTAAAAGAGGTCCGGGCGGAAACTAATACTCCGGGGATGGTTCCAGCTGATGACGGTCGGAGGGAGCCACAGAGACCGCTGTTACAACAGGCTAGACCAGAAACACAATTTTAAAATCTGAATGCATTGTTTCTTTTGAGTGTCCCACTCATCATTTGTCAACAGGATCCAACTGCAACAGAATGTTAATTTCTAGTTTCCTATTAAGTTTGTATAGTTTTCAATTATATTACATTACATTTTTGGACAAACATTTGACATCTAAAGTGGACTATCGAGAAAAAAAAAGTGTTACTTTATTTATAATATACTTTATATGAATAGAAATGCAGACATAAATACATGGAAATGTTTTCAATATGTTTACGCACCTCATAAACATAATACCTTGTTTGCATTTGTGAATGGAGCAGCGACAAACAAGCACTACCATTCACTACTGCTCAAAACTCATTTTGAATAGAAAGGAGCAGGGTTTTTTTTCAATTAGACAACATAACTGACTTAAAAGTTGTGAGTCAGAAGCGCCAGACTGTCCTTGCAGAGGTAGAATTGCTCCACTTCATATTTTCTATACACAGCAAGCATATGCTACTCTAGCATATGCTGAAATCACATCATATGACCCCTTTAATAAATCTGCATTGTTAATCCTTATGATTTTTAAATTTATTTTTATTTTACAAAATCACAAAAATCTAACCTAAAATGGGGGAAATATCATTATGAAATAAAAATGTTATTTTTTTTTATTTTAAATAATACACATTAGACACAATTAATGGCACCCTTTTATTCAGTGATTTTTTAAACCTCCATTTGCCAGTTTAACAGCTCTAGATGTTCTCTTATAATAGCTTAAACTATGAGGATTTTAGAGAACACCTGACTAGAGATCAGAGACCACTCCTTCATCCAGAAGCACTCAAGACCCTTTAGATTCCCAGTTCCATGTTGGTGCTTTTTCTCTTCTTTTCACCTTACTCATTTTCTAAAGGGTTCGGATTATGGAACTTAAATGTTCAAAGCAGAAGCTTGGTTTTGTGCTCAGTGACCAAATGTGTTGTTTTTGCGATTTGTGTTTGGATTATTGTACAAATGAAAGATCCAAACATGGCCCATTATATGATTTCTGTCACTTTTTTTATTATCTGTTGGTATTTGATAGAATCCATGATCCCATGTATGTAAACAAGATGTCCAGTACCTTCAGCAGTAAAATTGACCCACAACATCAAAAATATAGCAGTATATTTAATTCTATGGAGTACTTATTCCTATTTGTAATAAACACATATGCTGAGTTTGCTGCTAAAAATTGAATTATATTTTTTTAGGGTTTTCTGACCGGAGAACTATTTTCTGCAATTCTCCAGCTGTGGTCCTTGGAGAAACCTTCCTTCTCACCATGCGTTAGGATGATACAAACACATGTCCTCTTCTCCTCCAGGCAGTTTCGTAAAATTTTCTATTTATTGGAAATTTTCTTCAAGCTGTAACAATTTTCCTTTTAGAGTCACGTAGAAGTGAGGGACCACAAACTACTTTCCATTGAGTAACATGTATTTTAGATATACATACGTTTTTCAACAATTAAAAAAAAAAAAAAAGGTATCAGTCTTCAAAAACAAAAGCAAACTAAACAAAAGAAAACAAACAACACCATCAGTCCTTAAACAAACATGAGAATGAGACCACCCATCATCGCCTGGCCGTCCATCAAGGGTGGATAGTCCATTATTGGTTGACTGTGGAACAAGACGAATAGTTGAACATGAGAGTCTGGAAGAGGACTTATCCTTAAAACCCCAGTCCTGCTTATATTGAATGTTCTTCTTTGTCTTATACAAGAACCCGCTGCATAAACAAACTTACAACTTACTCGGCTTCATGTTAATCCCCAACAACACAAACCTTAAATTTTATACAACAAGTTCCTACTTACATAGTCCTGCTTGTATTGAATGTTCTTCTTTGTCTTATACAAGAACCCTCTCCATAAACAAACTTACAATCGGCATCATGTTAACCCTCAACAACACAAACCTCAAATTTTATACAACAAGTTTCTACTTACATTTGAGAATGAGAACAAAAACTTTCCTCAAATGAGGGTACCATCAAGAAAACAAAAGAAGACATTCCATGTGCTGAGCACAAAACTTCCTGTCTACCACTTATTCTATGCCTCTTTTAAGCAGACAGGCGACTTAATACATACATCACCCACAAACGGTTTATGTACGGGGTATGTACTACATACAAAACTACTGTGACAGGAAAACTGTTACACAGCCACTTCACTAATTTGTGAAGCTCAGTTATCTCTTGTTCCACATTAGAAACATATTATTTGGTTTTATCATTGTGATTGATGATTAAGGTATTTTGTGCTTTGTTTTCCCTCCTGTTTATATTTCTGTGAAACAGGAAGCCTAGGATCGACAATTTCATGTTCATAATCCTCTTGGAGTGCTCCAAATTGTAAATATAAATGTAAATGTACTTTTTAGATATTTTACTCACGGAAAACAATAATTGTGTCCAACATGTATTTGAGAAAAACATTAATTTCTTAATTATATTTTATGATAACATATATATATATATATATATATATATACATATATATATACATATATGTGTGTTTTTTTGTGAAAAGTCTAACATTTTACCTTTTTTTATAATAAGAATTTTATATGTCTGGGAAATATAGATAAATGTTTTTTACACCACACATTATTAATATCAATAATTTTATGCTTAAGGCTAGTATTTGGATAAAATTTTTGATAAAAATTGAGAATAGAATAGGTTCCCCCTGTTTCAGAAAGATTTATCCACTTGGAGGAACTATTAATAAATGAAAAGAATAATAGTTCTCTGTCTCTGGCTGTCTGTGCTCTTTGCTAACTCTCTTTCTCTCAGCGTGTGTCTCTCTGCAGCTGCTCTGTGCTTTCCTCCAGCTGAACAGCCTTTTGGGTTCTTTACAATCTGCCCCCCAGCTGCCTCAATTAGAGTCACGATCCTATGGGCCATCCCGCTCCAAGGACAGAGCCGTCTCTCTCTCTTTCTAACCAGCAGATGGTTAATGATTCATGGACGGGGTTGGTAGCTGTGCGCACGTGTTTAGGTGAGTGTAGCATTTCTGAGGACGTTCCAAGGTGTGTTTTTGCGCGTGTGAATACTTCGAGTGGGGGATGGGAGGTTGAGGTCACTTCAGCTCAAAAAAACATGTTTTCGTGTTTCTAATCTCTACATGTTGACATAGCTGGAATCATTTGTAACACCAAAATAACTTTCTACTTTTTAGTCATTAATCCATTCACACAACTCCATTCGTTCAGGTGCTACATTTGTTGTACAAAACTATAAACATCACATATTAGTTGTATTTTAATCTTTTTTGTTCATGTTTTTTTCAATTGGTAATAAAGTGGAAACCTAGCTTTTGCTTACTTCCTGTTGCCCACAATATGAGGAAGTGTCTTGATCATTGGGGGATCTGAGGGAGATGCTATACACTTCAGCAATGTGGCCATTGTCAGTGATTATGTTTGTAGATTGGTGTGTGTGTGCACCTCCTCCCATCCTCTCTGGTCTCCTCCTCCTAAAAACAGAAATACAATAGCCCCTATGAGAGAAAAAGAGAAGTGCCCACATTGTGTAAAGCCAACTTTCCTTGTGGATTTGGAAACAAAGACAAGATGGAGAGAGACAATAGAGACAGTCAGTGTAGTCAAACATAGTGACACACCTTTGGAGCAGAAAAGAGAGATAAAATCAAATGGCTCATTTACATGAAAGGCCCATGGACATTACTGCTTCTGCCTGCATATGAAAATTACACTCTGACTGTCAGAGGATTCAGGCTGCATTATGGAAAATAAAGGCATGGTTCAATTCAAAATGCTCTCTGCAATAGCTCATTACCTACTCTGCTACCCATATGGCTCTACATTTCTGCAAAACTCAAAAATAATACTTATATGTACAAATCATTTTAGTTTCCAATTAAACTGAACACTAGAGCCAGTATAACTCTTTACTTTTATGCCTTTTTACGCAAATTATGATTTACAGGTCTACAATGTCCATCAGGACAATAAAAATTTTAACATGTAGTGAGACCTGAAAAACTGATATTTTTGGATGTTATGTCCTGAATAATAATGTCGAGGTCAGCTCTGATTTGCTGTTTCACATTGCGACTCATTTCAGTTTCTAAACAGTAGAAGGGAAATACAGCGAAAAAAATATATATTTGGCCTAAAACATGAACGGGTATATTCATATTCATATTGAGGGCGTAGTGATCCTGACTTTTACGCCACAGACTGTGTTATGTTCTAATTAATCTATTTTTCAGTGGACTTTTTTTATTTACAAGATTTACATACAGTAACAAGGAGGGAACAATGGTGGTTGAAGCTTGGGGTACATAATTTTCTTGTACAGACCTCTTATTATTAAACTATGGCAAGGTAAATACATTTTTACAATTACATTTAAATTCTGAACCACTGCAATGCCTGCCAAAAGCAATAAAAACACAGCAATGTGAGCCTGAACCAACATAATATATAAAATGGTCAGTGCTGGAGAAACAGAACAGGACACTTTTTCACATTTTTAGGACACATTTTGGCACACTTTGCTAATTTGAAGACTTCTGACTCTAAAGTTGTTTACAAAAATTCACAGATTGTAGAACCTCTGCTCATCTTTACTTTTAAAAGACTCTGCCTCTTTAATACATGCCTTTTATAGCTAATTATGTTACAAACCTGATCTCAGTTAAGTTAATTAGTTGCTAGATGTTCTCCCAGCTGAATCTTTTTAAAATGTCTTGCTTTTTTTTTTTTTTTTGCCCCTGTGCCAAAATTTTAAACAAGTGCATTCTCTGTTTAAACATTACAATACTGGCTTATGTGATTTGAAAGGGTTTTAGATTTCATTTCATTTAAAAAAAAAAAAAGCATCACAACATTTACAGAATTTGGGGTTTATCTGCAAAATTTAAAGTTAACATTACCAAAATCAACCGATGTGCTGTTTTTAATTTATCATCAGCTGATTTCAATACCAAAGACTTGGAACAGTTGAGAGAGCAACATCAACTGGTGAAAGAATTTTTACCAGTTCAGTGGTTTACTCCGAGTGGGGGATGGGAGGTTGAGGTCACTTCTGCTTAAAAAAGCTAATTTTTGCCACTTTTAACAAAGATGTTGTCAGTTTGCGTGTGCTTATTGAATGGATGCTTATCTCTGCCAAGAACAAATATTATATATTTAAACCACCATCTTTAGTGTTTTGTGAAATTGGTTTGCAGTGCATATTGAATTGTTTTTTTTTTAGATTGGATAGCTATCCAATCAATGAAATCATTTCAATCTTCCATTGTTTCCTGGAACAATGTGCATTACTTTTCTCCTGTTCTGCAGATCTGGAGTTTCATTGTGCAGGCCATAGCTTAAAGTAAATAGGCCCAAATTTGTGATCTTGACACTGCCACTCACAACAAGTTCAGTTATGAGTGGAGTTATCCACACTATATATATGTATGTGTGCGTGTGTGTATCTGTTAGTAACCCTGTTCCCTAGTGTGAGAAACAAGTGAACCACGTTGGGGTTTGTGATCAACAAAGAGTGGACCCTGACCTGTGGAACCTTGTCCAAAAAACTCCAGAGCTCACCATTTTCTTGGCAGAGTATTGTCTTCACTTTCTGTTATTGCTTACAGAAATTCTGAATGTGATTGGAAAGGAATTTCCTTAAGTGGAATTAACAATTTAACTTCCTCTTTAGATCATAGAAACTTGCTAGCTATCCTAGTGTTAGAAGGTAATCCAGCAATGAAAGCTAACAAGACAACTAACTATAATCTTGACTTTCCTACTCCAAGGAAAACAAATGATTCTCTCTTTGTCTGGGGTTGAGGTAAAGAACATCCATCTTCATCCAATGGGATCAGTCCTCCACCCTCCTCAAGTGCTTGATCTTCTTGATAGCAGTCACCCATAGCAAATCTAGACAGTCTCGGCTTCACAATCAGTCAATAAAATAGAAAAAAAACAATATCTTCAGTCAAACGTATGCAACTATATATGTTAATTAACTAGCACCTTAAGAATGTGTGGCCTTCAGGATGACAGCAGTTGGGAGTAGAGTTTCCAACTTGTCAAAGACATCAACACTCTTAAATGGTTGACTTAAAGTGTTAATTCACCCCAAAATGAAAATTCTGTCATTAATTACTTACCCTCATGTGTGTCACAAACACCTTTACCTGAATTCTAGTTCCTACCCGGACTTGTTATGCCCATGCTCCTCGGCGAGTTCCGCTACAGTTGTTGCTCATTATTTCGGTAATTATCAGCCTTTATAAGGCGCAGACTTACATCTTTGTGAAATCTCTTCGTTCCTTATGGTTATAATTCTAAGCTGTAATTTGATTGCTTCTCTGTGTATGACCCTGGACAGCATTGATGATTCTTGGTGCCTGCCTCATTGAAATTTGCCTGCCCTGTGACTACGCTGTTGGATTAATTGTGTTTTTTCTGTGAACATTACTGAATTATTTAATAAAGCCATGCAAGTGGATCCGCACGACTCCGAGCCTTCGTTACAATGTAATTTCAAACCCGTAAGACCTTAGTTCATCTTTGGAACACAAATTAAAATATTTTTGATAATGAAAACAAAAATAACATTATTTAACTCTACCATTCTTCTCCCTTGACTTACGTCTTTCACCATTTTAGAGAGTATCAAAATTACGTTTCTGGATCATTTTAGTTGTATTGCTGTCTGTGGATGGTCAGATGGCTCTCTAATATCATCAAAAATATCTTCATTTGTGTTCCAAAGATGAATAAAGGTCTTACGGCTTTGAAATGACATTGTAAGGCTCGGAGTAGTGCAGATCCACTTGCATGGCTTTATTAAATAATTCAGTAATGTTCACAGAACAAAACACAATTAATCCAATAGCGTTATCACAGGGCAGGCAAATATCAATGAGGCAGACAGCAAGAATCTTCAACGAGATACACAGTCCAGGGTCATACACAGAGAAGCAATTAAAGGAATAAACGCTCGGAATTACCACCATAAGGAACGATAAGACTTCACAAAGACGTTCCAAAAGTCTGCGCCTTATAAAGGCTGATAATTACCGAAATAATGAGCAACACCTTTAGCGGAACTCACCGAGGTGCGTGGGCATAACAAGTCCGGGTAGGAACTAGAATTCAGGTGAAGGTTCCCACAGAGGCGCTGTTTGTAACAGACATGAGGGTAAGTAATTAATGACAGAATTTTCATTTTGGGGTGAATTAACACTTTAAGTCAATAATTTAAAAGTGTTGTTGTCTTTGGACAAGACAAAGGTCTTACGGGTTTGAAATGTTATGAGGTTGAGTGACATAATTTTTATTTTTGGGTGAACTAACCCTGTAAGACTCTCAACAAACATAAAATTCAGCATCTATACTGAAGTACACTTGTGGGATCTGAAAATAATAATATGAAAATGTCCTGTTGCCGATAGGGGTGCAATTGTAAACTCTGATGGGTCGTATTTTAGGGATTTGGACAAACAACCTATACAAGTGTATTGGTTGGAGGACAGGTTGAAACTCTCAGTACAGAAAAAAAAGGATTTAGGTTTAAGATTTAATATGTTAGTTTGACCAAGTCTTTTAACTATAACATTGTTATAAGTGCAGTTTAATAAGTAATTTTTCTCACAAGGCTTGCAAATCCAAAATGAGCCGTTGTCCCCACACCCACAGGTTTGTAGATAACAACTTAACATTTTATCCCAAGTCAGCCGCAGGCAGAGGTGTGACTCTGTGACAATAGCTTGTGCCATGTGCCAGAGCAACAGGAAGTAAAGAAAGGCCTATTTTTCAGAGATAAGATTCTACACTGTGGGGAAATGGAAACGTAGGTGCTTTTCCATTTGGGCTGTGAAATTCAAGCCTTTTTGCAGTTGCAAAAATGAAAATCTATCTAGCGCAAGCAAGTTGCTTTACGCACCACCAGGGATTTCAGGAGATTTTTGTCGTGTTTTACAAATTGAGGGTTTGTTTGTAAGCAAGCCAACAAGTTTCTCTTTACATTACACTTTTAACTATTATGTATGTACCTTGTAATGTATGCTTATACTTACTCTGCCTGTATGAGCTGCAACACTGTAATTACAATTAACAGCATGTTCTTATATCTCTCTATACATATTGAAAAATAGCAGCATATACTTTTACTAGAGTAAAATATAGCATTTTCAAATTTTATTCATTAAGACTGTGAAACAATAAGGAAAATAAGTCTTCATATTCCGTATTTATGCAATACATTATGTACTGAAGCAGATATTTCATAATACAAGTCAACCACAACCTATAAAATAAACCCTAATTTACTTGCTACATGTTATTAAATATGCTCTTTGAACTGAACTGATTTGGATGGTGACATCACTGTATCAAGGATGAACTTACCTGGAAAATGTCATCTATACTATTGTCCTCTTGCATTAACAACACACTATATCGGTAAAGCATTATATAAATAAAGGTCATTTGACTTGCCACCCTTCACACAAATTACACAGGATCACTTTTGAAATGGAGCTCCTCAGATGTTGAGTCTCCCTATGTTTCTAAAGCTAATTATTTTGTTAATTGTTTGGTAAGAATTTATTTCATATGATGACTGGATTTACTGGACTCAAATAACTGTTTTTGGTTGTAACTCTTATTGCCTCTAACCTACAAAGGTTTACCCCTCCCATAAACATATACATCATTATGGATAGAGTTTGGCAGATGTGCACCACACTTTGCAATTCCAGCCAGATCCAGCGACAGTCAGACCAAGGTGCTTAGTGAATAGAAATGTACAATCTCAGCATTAATTCAGTTCCACTCTATTGCTTCTTCAACACAGAGCAGCAGAAACGGTTTGGCCACAGACTCCATAAATCAATAAGCTCATTGAACTGGACCCCAAGGCTGTGATGTTAGTGCTGTTCCAAACACACACACACACTACCATTTTCTGTTACCAGGAACAAGGCCACCCATGTGTTATTCATGTTTTAATTATCCAAGCCAATATGTTGCATGCTGCTTTTCCTGGGTGGGATGGAGGAATTGGGTTGGGGTTGGGAAGAAGGGCTCTGCATCTCTTGATGAGAGGCATCAAGACCCCTGGTGAACCCATTCAAGGAACCTTTGTAAAGATACTAGAAGAAAAAATGCAACAGCAGTACCCTGACAGCATTTTATTGCATTATATGCAGGCTTCTGATTCAAATGTCACTGTTAAGTGGCAACAATATACTCAAACCTTGCTTCCTTCTAAAACAGCTTGGGACCAAGCAATGTAAGATTTTATTTTAATAGTACACTTTAGACATTTAATTAGTCATTTTACAACTACAAATAGCATAGACTGTTATGTTAGGGTTAGGATAAACAGAGTAAGTTGACATGTACTTGCAAATGTTATTTATACTCAGAATTTCAAGTGGATTATCAAACTAAATCAGCATTACATGTCAATTGCATAACACCTCTTCACATACCTCTTCACAAACACTTCACCAATCCATCATTACAGATAAAGGAATGTAATGAAAAAATGCCTTTTCATGCGTTTATTTATTAACTGCTAAAAGAGTTTGGTAACATTTTAGTTTAAGGACCAATGTCACTATTCACTAGTTTACTTATTAGCATGCATATTACTAGCAAATTGGTTGTTTATCAAAAGCACATATTATGAGTTATGAAATGTTCATATTTAGTTTTTGGGAGTCCACAACAACATGCTGACATGCATGCAAGGTCACAAAAACCCCTTTCATTGTCTTATAATATGCATTTATTTTGACCTTATTTGCTTAATGACAATAATTAGTTTAAGAATTCACTTTACCAAACCAGTATTTTGATTTCTTGTTATTGTCTGTTCAAATGTCAGTTTTGTGGATAATTTGTTTTTTTGTGCTATCTGTTTATTTTTGAATTTAGCAATAAAAAATAAAAAAATAACTTTCTTGCAAGATACTTTTCTTTTTCCACATGAGTCAGTCCGCGTCAGTCGTGCTCTTTAACCAATCCGATGTGACCTGGCCATTTCAACCAATCATAACCCGCCAGGAGCGCAGCCTAAATCCTAGCTCCCTAGCTCCCCGCTCCCCAACACGAAAAGAACAAGTGGTTGGCCAATATGTTAATGTCTTATGTTGACATCAATATGAAACGGCTTGGGATTGATTTAAAAAAAAAAACTACTTGTTTCAACAACTCAGAATTGACTCTTTCTTTGAGAGACAGTACGTTTATACACAGTGCACTTTCAAATTTAAAACTGTGGGATTTTTTCATTAGAGCTATGTTATACACTGCATGAAAGTTAGTTTTCAAAAATCCATAATATGGGTACTTTATTCTGGATTTCTTTATTTTAGATCATCCTGTGAACAGGTGTTGGAATTTCTTTAGTGAATTATTATTTTTTTTACTTTTTGAATAAAAATGGTTTATTCAGTTAGTGTGAATGTGGCAAAGTTGTCCCAGATGTGACTCACAAACACGGTGATATTGAGCTGTTGTCCTTAACCTAAATGAAGCATATCACATGTGGCCTATAACATCCTTATTCAATTTTATGTTGAGTTATAAGAAACAGACCCCTCTAAGACAAACATGATTATACTGAAATGATTGCCTGTGGTGATCTCTCTTTCTACCATTCTCTTCTTCCATCTGTACAGAAAAGGCTTTGTAATCAGGTAAAGGGGCATCCTAATGTCCGTAGAAGGGAAGTAGTTGATACAACAATGTGCATGTTACCTGAAGACAAATCTGATGAGGAAAACAGAATGGAGTCGAAAGAAAGAAACAAAATGCAAAAAGGCGATGGAATGCAATCAATATATACACATGCACAAGGAAAAAATAAAGAAAGAAAGAAATTTATATATATATATATATGACTTCAAAATAAAGGTGCAAAAAGGGATTCTCAAAAATGCCCCAGAAAAGTGAAAAGTTCATCTAAAAACTTTTTTTTTTGAGTGTTAAGCACATTTCTAAATCCAAATAACCTTTTTTTCCACTGATGTTGAAGTAAGAAAATAATAAATGCTACTAATAACAATAACTTACTTAAAGCCTTTATGTACAGTGGTAAAAAAAATGAGAATTCAATGGTTAAAACCTGGTAAATTCCTGAAAAATTCACAGGAAAAATACGTAAACTGACATTCTCAGAATTCAAAATTAAAATTTACAGTTAAATAAAGAAATTTTGTTAACTGAAATAATGTTAATATACCAACCTATTAAAGAACTGAATTTTCTTTTGTACCTCTTTTGTGTAATGGCCTTCCAGGATACAGTTCCTGGATGGCCACAGAGGATCTGGACTTTTGGATGGCCACGGCGGGTTCTGGTCCTTCAGGTGGCCACGGCGGCTTGATCCCCATCTCACCCAAACATTTTTGGGAAGGCCTCCTACCAGTTCCAACCCTGGATCATCGGTTGTTATCGAGAAGGGTTGGTTTGGGGACCACTCTGGCCTGGATTCGGGGATGTGACCCGACAATAGCACTCCTGGAAAAATGACTCTGAGACTGAACCAACACATCGTTCCCCTGGCCGTGATTCGGGACTGGGACCCACCAGTTGCCAGTGTTGGGCAAGCTACTTAGAAAATGTAGAGAGCTAAGCTATCAGTTACTTTACATTGAATGTAGCTTAACTACACTAAAGCTACTACCTTGAGAAATGTAGCAAGCTAAGCTACCGCAACATGGCAAAAGTAGCTATTTTTTTTATTGAACCAATTTTAAATCAGTGCTATCTTAGTGATAAAAATTTCGTTCAAACAGATAGGCATAATTGTGCAATTATTTATTTAACAATTGTTCCAAACCAATTTGGCAACAGAAACAAACATAATAACAAATAACAAAAGGTGTCGAGAGTGTGTGTGTATTGTAATCTGAATGCATGCATATGTGTAACTCAGTGCAGCTTAAACCACAGGACAAACCACATTATTATAACCTACTCTAAAAAGTACCAACATGGCAAAAAAAAAGACCGTTGTCTCAGTCAACGTCACGAACTTGTAGAGGTATGGCCGCAGTTACTACCCCCTCGGGATCAATTCCTCTGCCATCTTTTCAAAAAGTGTTCGCCCAAGCATGTCACACGTACAGTGCAGAAGGTGGCGCTAACACCAAAAAGCTCATTACCAACCGCGGTAAGAAGAAGTGACTGACATTATTGTGGGAGGCCCATGTATGGTGGGGGCTTCATATGCTGATCTAGGATCAGTGATCCATAGCTTTTGTATTTCCGAATTGTGCTTAAGCGTCAGAAATGCTTGGGAAATGTAACGTTAGCTTGTGTGGATGCTACCGCGCTACTTTATCAATAAAACAGCTTCGCTACTGAAAAGCTATTTGATTCTGAAAATAGCTACCTGTAGCGACCCTACTGCCCATCACTGCCAGTTGCAGACTGGACACTGTGGGGATTTCATGTTCACGTACAGAGCATGGTTTAAATGAACACATAATCAACAACACAAAACAAGACACCTGGAAACACGGCTGGAAGGGAGTGAACCACTAAAAAGATGGGCGGGGTTACAAACAAGGCAAAACATGTGAAACAGAATCAAAACAAAGACAGCACATGGATACACGACAATGTTACATTATCTGTCAAAATTTATTTATTTATTTTTTTAAAGAGAATAACAGCATTAATATTGCTGACTACAGTGTAAAGAGAAAATTGTTAGCATAAAGACCAATTTCCATGTGAATATACCCATAAAAATGTGTTTAATGTATATTAAATAAGTTAATATATAAAAGTGGACACACTAACATTAAACAAAAGAAGCCAGTTTATTTATTTACTTATTTATTTACTGCCTCTTTTCATTGTTACCTTTTGGAAATCTTCTCTTTTAAAGCATATCTATGATTTAGCATAATTATTAAAATATTATCTCAGTATAGCCAGCTTTCTTGTTTTGGAACAATTGTTGGTTTTGCTAGTTTATCTCTGCATGTCTCTGTTTATATGTTCATTGTTACTGTACATCTGGCAATGCTATGCAGGAAGATAAAGAAACTAATCTGAGAAGAAAATTTTAGTGACAAGACAGAACAATCTAAGCTGTAGATAAACAGAGAGCTTTTGAAAGCTACAGTCAGAATGGATAGAGCAGAGCACACAACCAGTCAACAGTATGTGCCAGTGCGAGAGAACCAGTGTTAGTCATATGTGAACTCAGCATCTGCTGCAAACACCCACAAACGCAGGATGCTTCTACCACAAAACATATAAACAAGTGCATTCACTCTTCATGATGAAGGTGAGCTTGAAGAGATGGTTTCCAAAAAAAAGAAAAACTGGAATGTCACTCTTTTTTTTCTCAGTATAATGAATGTGTAGGGAGGCGGTAGGCAAACAACATAAAATCAGTCATTTTACTTTACTACCACTACTACTTTCTGAAACTGTACAGTTTAGACTGAAAAAAAAAAAAAACATACTGTGTACATATTAATGGAGACGTTGTGGTTGTTCATTTTTGAAAATTATCATTGTGCACCACTTTGTCATTTCAATTTTTCGCTATATGGAGAACAGTAGCAAGAAACCTTTCTCAAAACATCTCATTTTGACACTAAGAGCAAATAGAAGTAAAATAACAACATGAGGTTGAGTAATGACTGAATTTCATTCACTTCATTCTTTATTACTCTAAGTTGAAATGTCACAATGACACAGAAAGAACATGTGTTATGTTTTATTTAAATTTAATGGCAGTAAATGAACAGCAATATTCATGAATTGCCCATATACAGTCCCGACCACAAGTTCTCACACACCCACATGAAGCAAAAAAGAAAGCGATGCTCGGGCGCCACTCTGTCACGCACCCTGTTGTGTGGAAATCATTTAGTGTCACTCAAATATTGATATGGAAATAAGCACTGAGTGATCTGACAGAGTGATGGAGAGACCTTCATTTCTCTCTCACACTGTCTAAATCAATATGCTGAAAGATCACAACTCGACCCTCTCTAATCAAGTCTAACTTTCCAAAAAAATAAAATAAATTAATAAATAAATAACAAGCTTTAACTGAACTTCCAAAAAAAATAATACAATGATGTTATGCCCATGCTGTGTCAGTCCGCTTCTTAACAAATTATAATAGTTTGGCTGCAGCTATTTAAACCAAGTGTAAATAGCAATGCATTCTATTTACACTATGTGGAAATAACAATATTTTCTGCAATTTATGTTGCTTATTGCAAATAGTGGCTGTTATCTGCACCTCTGTACATTTTAAAACAGTGTCCAATAATAATGTATTGAGTGTAAATTATCATTATTACAATTATTACATTTATTGGGACAATAAATCCCTCTCTAAACCCACCCTAACCCTATCAGATACTTTATTATAAACTTTTACATTTTCCCCTTCATTTTTACTAACAAAAATAAATGCCTTTCCTATGTGATATGACATTTTAAACTAGACAAGAACGAGTTTAGCAAAAGGCACAGTTTAACTCGGGTCCTTCAATTGACGGCCATCTTTTGTAATCCCCAATCATGTTTTGGTGGGCGGAGTTTGTGCACATAATTACAGTTACCAGGACATTATAGGATCCTCACAGCAATGCAGGAAACCCCAAATGCATGTAGTTTTTTTTTTCTTTGAAAATGTGCTTGAAAAGTTGCTGAATGACATTGTGTATTAATTTGCATATTTATGATATGATCACATTACATTTGCATTCCACCTATGCCTTTCCACTATTCCACCTATTTTCTTCAGAATGTGCAATCTGTATATTGGGTTATTTTCATAGTTAAATTAGTTTCAGAAAATGCATTACAAATATAATGCTGAGCATGTCTTTGTGCTTTCAAATTATACAAATTTTTATTATGCATAGTTAACCAAACTCAAATCAAAACCTTTCAACATCTGTCGTTTGTAAGCATGTGTCTGTAGATGTTATGTGCATGTAAATGTTGTGGTGTTTTCTCCTGATAAGACCTGAAGCCTAAAGAGGAAGAGTTAAATATGCCAAACCGCACGCTTTTGCAAAATTGAACCCAGACAGCACAATCACACACAAACACAGGCACACACTCACTCTGGCACACGCTGACCTCTGAGTTTCCGTGATAGAGTCAAGAACGTATGAGCCTCACTACTTATGAAGTATGGAAAATGCAACACGTCAAATGCTTAGAAATTCGTCCAACGATGACAAGAAGATCACGCAGAAAAAAACAAACAAAAAAAAAAAACATGAAGGAATCTTATTAAAAAAATCATCTAAGAAACATTGTACTTATCTTTTGATACCAGTGCATAGTAGCCTTATTGAGTGGGAACCTTTTGAGAATTTCAAGAGGGTGATTTCTGCACCATCTTTCCTTTCTGACTCAATTACATTTCCTTCTATAATGTCATATAATTTAACATATAGGAGTTCAAACCTTACTAATGATATCACTGAGCAGGTTCCTTAACATTGCCTTTACATATCAGTTGTCAGACAAATAACTCTACTAATATTGGCACCCTTGGTAAATCTGAGCAAAGGTGGCTGTAAAAATAAATCTGCATTGTTTATACTTTTGTCCTTATCCCTTATCTTTCATTCAAAATATTTACAAAATTCTTACCTATCATTGAATTAAAACAATAGAAATGGGGAGAGAATCTCATTGTGAAATAAATGTTTTTCTCCAATACTTGATGACCACAATTATTTGGCACCCCTAAAATTTTCTCTGAAGTATATTCCCATTCATATTCACAATTTGGAGCACTCCAGGGTGATTATGAAAAATGAAAATATCCAGCCATGGCTTCCTGTTTGACACAAATATTTATAGGAGGGAAAACAAAGCCTAAAAAGCCCTTAATCGTCAACACAATGAGAAAAACCAAAGAATACATTAAAGACTCTTTAAGACCACAGTGGGAGAATTGTAGAAAACAGTTGAGTCTCAGGGTCAGAAAACTGAGAAAAAAATAGTCAAACAACCCCTACATCAGCACATGTTGTTTGGGGCGGTTTAAGAAAAATTCTCCTTGCTCATCTAAAAACAATCTTCAGCATGTTCAGTTGTCAGATACGACTGGAACTACAAATGGGAATGGTCTCTTTTCTCTTATCAGGTGTTGTCCAAACTCTTCAGGCATTACAGGAGAAAACACAGAGCTGTTATCTTGGTAAAAGAACAGAGCAATTATTACATTGTTTTACTTCAACGGTAAGTTTGAATTTTTTTAATGAAAGATCAAAAGGATAAACAATGCTGATTCATGTTTACAGCCACCTTTGCTCAGATTTACCAATGGTGCAGATGTATCAAGTAACGAAGTACAAATACTTAGTTACCTTACTTAAGTAAAAATATATTTTTCAGTCGACTTTCACGCAATTATCTGTAGTATCCCTACTTATTTGAACGCGATCAGTGGCGGTTCTACACTAAATTGCTCCCCGGGCGAGACTCCCTCAAGAATAAGAAATTATTCAAAACTGTTGTAAATATTTATTTTATTTGTGTACATTCACAATAAAAACAGCTGTGTTTTGTAAACAAACAAATCAAAATAAAGGAAACAAATCCCAAAAATTTACTGAAATTCGGCATAGGTTATAGGCTGCTACTTGGTGCAGATTTTATTTTTTCCTTTTGTTTTATTAATTTATTATTTTGGTAGAAAAATGTATTTGCATTTGGGCCTTTTTTATATATAGCTTTGTTAGGTTTTTCTCTGTGCGCACAAGATGTGTTGTGAATTGCTCTGCTGCTTTTTGGTGGTATGAAATGACTACCTAGAAACATTTTTTTTTGGTGACAGCCACATATCAGTTCCAATGTAATTTAACACACTTTCACATTACCCTGTAAATTAAATGGATTAATGACCATCGGTTGTCGTTAGGAAAAATAAAACAACATAAATTAATAATAATAAAAAAAGTTAATCACAAAATAATATATATATATATATATATGTATGTATATGTACACAACTGCACATTTTTCTGTAGGCCTATACAATTTAATAATGTTTTCTTTGTTGTGTGTTTGTTAAAAACAGCTCAAGGGCAAAAAAGTTTTTGCTATACATCAAAACTTAATTAATGTTTTGTTTAAAGGATAACCACAAGACGCACACCATTTTGCACACCTGCTGAGAGTTTGCTGTGAGCTGTGAGTTTGTAGCGTGTGTTTGTAGCTCCATAGCCTGTTTTTCTTACTAGCTG